>PVHP010019504.1:0-31777 GCA_004024765.1 Zapus hudsonius
CCAGCACACAAGTTCCAGACGATCAAAATCCACATGGTAAGATTCATCTCAGCAGATCACCCCACACTCTGGTACCAAATCTGTCTTAGTCAGCCACACTCCGCTGGGATGAATCGACGTCTCCTCTCCGTGTGTCGAGTTCTGGATCCTCTTCGGCCCCTCGCTCGGTGTCCGAGTTTCCCGGGTTTCGGCACCAGTTACGGCGAGCTCCTCGACCAGCGAGGAAGAACAACCACCACTCGAGGATTCTTCTCAAATCACACTTTATTGGAGAGCCTTTTGATTGAAGGGAGAGCAGGAAGCGAGGGGGGCCCCGAGCGCTAGAAGTCAGCTGCTTATATAGGGATTAAGGACAAGGGTCGCCCCATGATTGGCTGATACCAACTTGCCACCACCAGGCGCCATGGGATTGGCTAGGGACAGTTATATAACTCGCACATGCGCAGAGCCAAAGGCACGTCTTTCTCAAAGCATTGCCTAATATGGAGTTGTTTACCACTTAGCTGCAAGGAAGTGGGCGCCATCTTGTAATGGCGATCGTCCCGGCTCCCTGCAAGATCAAGGCCACCTTGAGACTACATAGTGATTTCCAGGTCAGCCTGGTCTAGAGCAAGACCATATCTTAAAAAAAAGCAAGAGGAGAGAGAGAGAGAGAGAGAGAGAGAGAGAGAGAGAGAGAGAGAGAGAGAGAGAGAGAATGCTAGGGAGAGATTGGTAGTGTTTGAGAGTTACAGCTAAAAACAAAGAAGCAAATCTTTTGAGGCTTCTGTAACCATCCTTCTATTACAAAGGAGACATTTTCCTGAAAATGGAGCAACTGTAATCAAGCATCAGCCTTTCAGGCTCTCAGGAAAAGTGGAGCATGGGCCCTTAAAATATCACTAATGGCCCATAATCATTGTGTAGCTGGGTGAGCTGGGGGTTAGAATTTAGATAACACCCAACAAATATTCCAATGTGCCCCAAAATTTAGAGTACCTGAGTTGTTGTCTATAAAGTTAAAAAATTAAAATCATAGACAAGATAGTAAGGTATAGTGGGAAACTTTATTATTAAGGGAACATGGGGAGTTACAGAGTTCTCCAGCCACCAGTGTGGAGAAAACACATGGAGAGTTTAACCAAACTTAAGTTGTTTAGATAAATAAGCAGAAAGTGGAAAGATCATGAGAAGAAAAAGATTCAGGTGGAAGAGAAATCTAGCCCCCGAGGCTGGGGAGACTTTACAGGTCCCTGGAGAATCAGAGGTCCTTCTTCTAGGTCATGTGGGTGAGGAAGAAAGGCCGGATTAAATGTTCAGTCAGTATTTCCTGCCATAGGTGGGCAGGGAGACCATTGATCGGTTCATACCTGACCAATAAGTTTTAACGCCTAGGTTTGGGCTCTGGCTAGAGACACCTCCCACTCAAGGGGCAGGTGTCTATGGAACTGCCTGACCCATCACAATCTGTTCTCAGTTTCTGAAGGGTGATATGAATCATTTTACCAAATATCAGAAGTACTAAAGATGAAGTAGATTGGGGAGAACCTCAAGAGCTCTCCTGAGAGCCACAGAGCCAAGTCCATTGTTGGTTACACAGATGAATTACAATTCTGGGAGCAGAGAGAGGAGAGCAGATAGATGTTCTAACTTGGGTTTAATGGGACTGTGGATCTCACCAGTTCATTAATTAATCGAACTAATTTCTTCATATTGAATTAACATAATCAAAATATTTTTTAAATATATATTCATTGTCCATAATGAGTTACATTATTCAGTGGGCAAACAATGAGTTGTTATCACCAATTCCCCAATGCCCACCCTCCCCATCCCCAATCAGCTGGATATCCTCCTCAGTGGGCCGTCTGGATCAGTCCTTGTGGCAGGGGACCCTGGATAGCCTAGTACGCAGCCCGGTCCTCCTGTCCCAAGTGTGTTGTTGCTGAAGGGTGCCTTGCCTCTGGATAGTCTTCCCCCACCACGGCTCTTACAATCTTTCTGCCCCCTCTTCCTCTCAGTTCCCTGAGTCCTGGTGGGTGAGTATTAAGGCTGCTTTAATGTTGTGAGCTTAGGAGTCTTTGTGTTGAAAATTGTTGGTTTCTGTCCCACTGGCTTATCCGTGTTGATTGAATGGCTGTGGCTGTGGGTCCCTTGTTCGTCCTGTCATTCTCTGCGGGATTCCATATGGACCCTCCACAATATGGCTGTAGTGGCTTATCTCTTGCCAGGATCTCAGCTATCTGCCTATGGTCCCAAGGTAGGATTAGATGGGCCACAGCTCTCTCGCTGCATCCTGAAAAATACAAGCACATTCTCCATCGGAGGGTGAGATCAGTCTAGGTTAACAGATATACACAATTCTTGATTACCTAGATTCTATTTTTAGTAGCCTCCCCGTTGATCGCTCCCATAGTGCATCTTTTCTTGTGAGCCCAAGAGTACGGGATCTGGTGCCTATCGCCCTGAATCCCCAGTTCCAGTCAAGGGCTCTCCCTCCCTAAGTGGAATATTTGGCCGAATTTGAAAGCTGTTGATTGTCTCCCCCAGGCCCAGGCTCCTCCATTGCATGAGTGCTCCTTTCTTGGTTCACTGTTCTTTCCCAGTAGGAGGTATGGTCAGACTATTCATGGCCACACACTGTGTTTCATGCCAGTGGCCTCTGTGTACTCCTGCTGTCATTGATCAGCTTCCCCTGGCAGCTTGTGCAGTGCCTTCCAGCACTACATTAATTACCACGTGGGGCTGGTTACCATTCTGGACCTTGAAGGGTCTCTTGATGCTGATCGATGGCATTCTGTGGTTTCTTCAGCAACAGGGTTTTGCCTCAGGCCTGGGGGAGGGGGGCATTCAAGGGCTTTGACAGAATTCTGTCTTGTTTTTGGAACTTCTTGAGTCACTTTGGTCAACAGCTCAGTGAGGGAAGGAACCAGTGACTGGGATCAGGGGTTGTCAGACTGATCAATTATTCACAAGCTTAGACTCTCTCCCCTACTACTCATGGCCCTCTTTCCAGTTGATGCCCACTACTTGCTCAATAGGTTACGGTATGCTCGTGAGGATTTTATGTTTTTGAACCTAATTTGGTTTAGCCTCATGCTTAAGCCGTTCCCCTCCCCCATCCCTTACCCCTCATTCATAACCTCTCACTTCTTTCTACTAGTCTGCGTAGAGTTTGCGGTTATCCTGGTTAAGGACCACATATGAGGGAGAATATGCGACGTTCGATTCTCTGTTCTTTTTAGTGTTCGCTTAGTAAGATCTGCTCAAAGTCAGACCATTTTTTCCTAAATTTTGATATGTCATTTTTCCTTTCAGCTGAGTAGAATTCCATTGTGTAAATATACCACAGTTTTGCTGTCCATTCCTCCATGGATGGGCATTTGGGTTGATTCCAATTCTAGGCTATTATGAATTGAGCTGCTATAAATATAGTTGTACAAAATTTTCTGTATCAAGATGTGGCATCTTGTGGGTAGATGCCTATTAGAGGGATAGCTGGGTCCATTGGTAGTTCTATGTCCATTCTGTCTAGGAGTCTCCACACTGCTTTTCATAGCGGTTGAATAAGTTTGCAATCCCACCAGTAGTGAACGAGGGTTCCTTTTTCCCGCATCCTCCCCAGCAATGATTGTTGTTGGTTTTCTTTATGATTGCCATTCTGACTGGGGTAATCATTGTGGTTTTGATTTGCATTTCCCTGATGCTTAAGGATGCTGAGCACTTTCTTAGATGGGACAAGGCCATTTGTGTTTCCTCCTCTGTGAATTCTCTGTTGAGATCAGTGCCCCATTTTGTGAAGGGGCTGTTTGAAATTTTATTATGTATTTTTTTGAGTTCTCTAAGATCTGGAGATTAGGTTTTTGTCTGAGTTATAGCTGGTAAAGATCATCTCCCAGTTTGATGGGGGTCTATTGGCTCTGAGTATGGTTTGTCTGTACAGAAGCTTTTGAGCCTGATCAGGTCCCATTGGTTAAGTGTTTGTTGCATTTCCTGGGCTGCTGGAGATTTGCTCAGGAAATTTTTCCCTACTCCTATTTCATGCAGAGTTCCTCCTTTTTTTTCTTCCAGGGTGTTCAGGGTTACCAGATTTATATTAATGTCTCTGATTTATTTGGAGTTGATATTTATGCATGGTGAATGGAGAGGATCTATTTTCATTTTTTACACATGTTTATCCAATTTGTCCTGCACCAATTTTTTGAAGATGTTATCTGTGGCCCAGTGTACATTTTTGGCCCCCTTGTCAAAGACCAAATAACTGAAGTTACTTCCATTTAAAGCTGGGTCTTCAATTCTGTTCCATTGCTCTGTCTTTCTGTTTTTATGTCAGTACCATGCTGTTTTCATTACTATGGCTTTGTAGTATGTTTTGAAGTCAGGCATGGTGATACCTCCTGAGTAGGATTTTTTACTTAGAATAATTTTGGCTATCTAAGGTCTTTTGCCCTTCCAAATAAATTTAGAGATTATTTTTTCTATGTCTGTGAAAAAAGAGGTTGAGATTTTTATCGGCATGGCATTGAATCTGTAAATTGCTTTTGGCAGGATTGCCATTTTTACTATATTGATTCTCCCTAACCATGAGCATGTAATATCTTTCCATCTTCTCACATCCTCCTCTATTTCCTTCTTGAGTGTTTCAGTATTTTCCTTATAGAAGTCCTTTACAACCTTGGTAAGTGATATTCCAAGGTATTTGATATTCTTTGAGGCTATAGAAAATGGGACAGTCTCCCTGATATCTTGTTCTGTCTGATTGTCTTCTGCATATAGAAAAGCTACTGATTTTTGTGTGTTAATTTTGTATCCTGCCACATTGCTGAAGGTATTTATCACCTTCAAGAGGTTACTGATACTATTCTTTGGGTCTGATATATAAAGGATCATGTCATCTGCAAAGAGGGATAGTTTAATTTCTTCCTTTCCGATTTGTATCCCTTTTATGCTATTCTCCTGTCTTATTGCTTGGGCTAGAACTTCAAGCACTATGTTAAAGAGCGGTGGTGAGAGTGGACACCCCTGTCTTGTTCCTGAATTAAGCAGGAACTCCTTGAGTCATTCCCTATTGAGGATGATTTGTGCTTTAGGAGATCTGTATATTGTCTTTATCATATTGAGGTATAGGCTGTCTATGCCTATTCTTTTCAGGGTTTTGAACATGAAGTGGTGTTGAATTTTGTCAAAGGCCTTCTCAGCATCTATTGTGATGACCATGTGGTTTTTGCAATTGAGTCTATTAATGTGGTGAATTATATTTATGGACTTGCGTATGTTGAATCATCCCTGCATCCCTAGGATGAAGCCAACTTGGTCAGCAGAGGCTGCAGGAAAGGCACAGGTCGGTGGGCGGGAAAAAAAAAAAAGAAATAAAAATTAAAGAGGAAAGAGATGCAGAGGCCGTGAGCAGGGAAGAAACACGAGGGAAGCCGTCAGAGGCCACACGAAAGGTGCAGGTTGGCTGGCAGGAAAAAAAAATAATAAAATAGAAATAAAAATAAAAGAGTAAAAGAGATGCAGAGGCCGGGAGCGGGGAAGAAACACAAGAGAGGCTGAGGCTGGATGGGGAAGCTGCAGGCAGCCAGCGGGCTGAGGCCACTCAAGCGGGAGTTGCCGGCTGAGGTGCTGCCAGATGACTCACTGCCTCTGGCGAGCACTGGTCCTCAATGGCGGCTTCCATTTGTGAGGATCCTATATCGGGAGGTGTCTGGAGCTCAGAGCGTGACCATAGCTTGTATCCACTACCTGTATCCCTACTGGAAACACTGACCCTTGTTCCCCGAGGGACGTAGCGTGTCTGCTAGTCAGCTATCTTGAACTGGAACCCAATATATGGTTTTGAAGAATATTCTAAGTGCTGAAAATGTTCCTCAGCCAAGTAGAAGATGATTATTTATTGAAGGTCTCACTAGTGAAATATAGCAATATATTCCAATTTCTCCAGCTGATCTAGATGCAGAATTATTCAGACAACCCCTTGGCTTTATTTTGTATAGAGCTGTGACAGAATAGTGTGACAAAGAAAGAATGGAACTTAGCCTGACACCCAGACCTCCCTACTTGTAACCCAAGGTAATCTCTACAGTGCTTTCCCCTTCAAAACAAAGAAGCAAATAATTATCCTTCAAAACCCTTCCCATTTTTAGGTATATTTTACTTTTTAAACAACTTTTCAAACCTTTTTACTTTGCTAAACTATTTTAAAATACACCTAATTATCAGTCATATAAATAAATAATGCTCAAAATGGACAATCGTATAGTAGATATTTTTCAAATTCTCTCTTCCACAGTATCTCCAGGATTTACAAAAGGAGTAGAAAGAAGGATGTAACCTGTGAGACAGCTCTCATTGATCTCCAGCATTTGCATTCCTTCATCCATTTGTCATTATTAAACTAAATGAAGAATTTCTTTCAAGTCAATAAGTGAGCTTCATTGAAATCTCATAGTGAATCACCATACACATGGTTATTTTCCTGGAGCATGCCCAACTTACCAGTGTCTATACCACGGAAGGAAATGACTCTCCCACCCCAGCAACTATTAATTGCTTATAGAAGAGATGAGGCATGAATTCCCTCCGGGGAACAGACCTTAAATCCAATCAGAAAGCAGTTGGTTACCTCATAACTCTATTTTTTAATGAGCTTACAAAATAATGGGTTTCCCCATGGCTTTTGGCAGCATCTTTGTCTTTGGTTATCCATTCTGCCTGCCTCCTCCTTGCCACCCTTCCTTTGCCCCCATTTAAATACTTTTTCTTGATATGTAAGTTGTTCAACATTTTCCTTATTTCCATTATTTGTTATTAATGATAATAAGACATTTGTGTATATACCAAGCATTATACATTGCACTAAATTGAACATCTTTAATCCTCTCAGAAATGCTTTGAGTAGATGATAAAGTGTTCAGAGAGTCTGAACAAAACAATGGAGACCTAGAAGACTGAGGTATAAGGATTGCTATAAGTTTGAGGCCAGCCTGGGCTATTTAGTAAGTTCTAGATCAGCCTTGGTTAAAGTATGAGATCCTGTCTCAAAAATCAAACCAAACTACAGACCAAAGCAAACACAAAGAGATTTCAATGACTGCCTATGCTGGTGACAGGTGTGTGATTAAGAGAGAGGCACCATGACCAGCACTAGCACAGACCTGCTCGGTTGCCCCTCTTCACTGTTGTTCCAATGTCTCCAGTTTGTCCAAAGCATGAGTTGGGTGGTTACTATCTTCTATGGGCCACATATACTTTGAGGGACTTATAGTCATCAGTTGACTCATCACTACACAATTCCGTAGGGAGTTGTTTTCATTCTTACCAAGTTGCAAGGCAAAGGGTTTTGATGTGTTGTATTATCTTATGCTTCAAGTGTGTTTCCCTCATGTGTTTATGAACTTTATGTACTGATTCATGTGAACATAAGAATGTCAGCCATCAAAGAAAAAAGCAGCTCCAGGACTAATATAGAACCATTCTGTCTACTGAAAGCAGGAATATATGTTATATACTTAAGTAGAAATATTTGTTAATTAATCTTATTTTTCAATCAAAGCCAGGGCATTTAGTGATTTCTGTCTGAGGACTAATGGACCATGAAGTAATTTTTCAATAATTAAAAAAAAACTAGAGTGAAATACCTTATTTTAAAATGACAACATTCTTGCTGGGCATAGTAGCTCATAATGTTGATCTTAGCCCTCCTGAAGCTGAAGTAGGAGAATGATTGTGAGCTCAAAGCAAACCTGGGCTGTAGAGTGAGTTCCAGGTAAACATGGGCTACAGTGGGACCGTGCCTCCAAAAACAAAAACAAAACAAAGCCCCCTCCCCAAAACAACATTCTTATAAAATAAATAATAGATTCACTTTCAAAATAACAATTACGTTATAGTAACATTATTAAGTTATATATATATTACTCATATATATATATATACATATATATATGAATGAATGATCTGTTTTTCTATTTAAAAGTAATCCAAAAATGTCTTATAGTTTTATGGAGTTAACGATTCCTATTCCCAGGCTATTTCTATGTCAATACTGATTTCTGCCCAGTACTGGCTGCTAGACATTACCCTGGGTCCTGAGAGTCACCACTATGGACTAAGGCACCCACTCAGGCCTGGAAACATTTACTTCTGTCTGGTTTTAGACACTTCCCATTAAAAAATAAAGATTCTTATGTCTCCTGTTACCTTGTAAGTCAAACTGGCCGTGTAACAACTATTTTAAACTTAAAAGCCTTTGGAAGGAGTTTAACCTTCATTCAGTTAAAGGAGATAAGATCTACTTTGTTTTCCTGTGGCTTTGATATACATTTCCCTACTCAGAATTCCTGTCACGTTTGAGGTTCTACCTTGCCAGAAGGAAAGCATGGCCCTGCTGCCTCTGAGCAGGTTAAGATGCAGTGACACACTAAATGTTTAAGGGAATTAATTTTCTTAAACGCTTCTAGTGAAGGTTGGGTTTTAGAGCAGGCACGAGGGACTGGATAATGATCTTAGGTTTAGGAAGAGTTGTTGGACAAATGGAATTTAGCACTAGTGATATTTTCAACTGATATTCCAACAACTTTTTTTTTTTTTTTGGTTTTTTTGAGGTAGGGTCTCGCTCTAGCCCAGGCTGACCTGGAATTCACTATGTAGTCTCAGGGTGGCCTTGAACTCATGGCGATCCTCCTACCTCTGCCTCCCGAGAGCTGGGATTAAAGACGTGCGCCACCACGCCCGGTCCTGGTATTCCAACAGATAGTAAGTAAAACATTACAACAGTAAGTAGAAGCCTTTTCATCTCAGCAGAATTACAAAACATATAAAATTAAGGGGTTAGAATATTTGAATTGTGTTGCTAGCTAAAGGGAATTACGGTTTAATTTTAAAAATATAATTTGTTCACATAGCTTTCTGCAGAGAACTGGAATTGAAATTTTCCCGAGATCCTTCCATATAGGTCAGTTGGTGCAAGGCATAGGAACTCTCTGAAACATTTTCTTATGGTATGTACGCTTTAAAAGGAAAAACAGACTCAAAGATGTTAAATTATCAAAGGTCATGTTGTTAGTGAGTAGCAGAAAGGAATTCAAACTCCGCTCTGTCTGACTGCAAAGCCTGCAATCTTTCCATTGTATCATCCTCCATCCTTTTACGGGATGATTTACTTGCCAGCTGGGAATAAAATAAATGGCCTTTTGAAATTCTTTCCATTGCCTGGATTCTACTCTCCCTTACTTGATCTCGGCATTGACCTTCACACTGTTGTTTAGCAATCTGTATACATGAAGACCATGGCTTAGAGATCAGTGGAACTGTTTTTCCCATGTCTCTTCTCTTACTGTGACTAGCCCACATAATAGCAGTGAGAAGGAATCTTAAAAGTCATGGAACACAGGCCAAGTGCAATGTCTCATTCCATCTCTCTGTGACGTTGTCTCTGTTTTATTTGATGTCACTTTGCCTTAGGTAATACAGATAAAGCCATGAGCAACACAGAACCCTTTATCAGGAAGCCTTTTCCTTATGTTGCTGTTCTCTGCAGCCTTCCAGAAGATAAGGCCAGACACCAGATTACAGGGGAAAGAGAAAAGGCCAAGGCATTTCAAAGACACTCTCTTAGATAATTCATGAAGAACCCCCTGGTGCACACTTGACATCTACTATGGTTACTGGGTACAGAAAAGTCGATCTTGGTGTAATCTTTAAACTCATTAATGAGACCACAGTGAGGTCATTACATCTTCCCCTTGTGGCTCAAAGGTTGTTATAGATCTAGAAATGTTTGGGGGCTTGTGTGAGCAGAGGAAAAGACAGCCGCCTGGAGGGCATTGGGTGGGTTGAACACCTCATTGGGAGCTTGACTTCAAGGTGGTTCTGGGAGCTGGCACAGTCCTGTCAGTGTGTGTCAGTGGAGGGACTTGTTTGGAAATGGAGTAGAAAGTCATTGTAGAGGGAACCCAGGAGTCAGCTAAAGAAACAGAATGGAAAGGTCAGGAAGAATCTCGTGAAACACTACATTCACTGAACTAGGATTGACACCAAGCCCCTGTCAAGTACTCAATGCTGGAAACACGGGGCATTGTGCCATTTGGTATCCACTTAGCTGTGTTTCACATTGTCTTGTGAGTAGCTAGGGCTATAGGTCTCTTTCCCACTATGAGAAATAAATGAACCTGACCAAGAACGAAGAACCAGGACTTAGACATACTGGAATGCCCCAGAACTTTGCTGAATAGTTTCTGGGCAGAGTAGGTATCTCAAATGATGTCAACGACCAACAGTTTTTCATTTGGTCAAGGTTTTGCCTTTGGCTATTGTTTCTGAACAATAAATGAGGCAAAATCACATCCTGGTATAAAGCTAGGCCAGAGAGCAAGCACACAGCACTGCAGAACTCACAGAAGCGATGAAGTGAAATTAACAGGTTTCCGAAGAAGGAGCTGTCTCCTTGTTTTAGTCCATGACAAGACCTGATTTGAGGTTGTTTCCCCAGCCATGACAACCTGTCTTGGCATAACCAAACTGAGACTTAAAGCAGTAAATATAATAAAATTACTCCAACCAAACTTCCAATGTCTTCCAGTCTCTCTCTCCCTGGTTATTCAGGGAAATTCGAGTCTTCTCATTCAGGCTTCATCTTGGGAAACATCCATCAGGATCCTCTCTCTTGTCTCTTGCTTAACAAGAGAGGGGCTGGCAAGCAGGTAGCAAGAGGCCAGGGAGGGTCTCACTAGCACTAGATGTCTGTTTCAAGGGTGCATTAATGTCCTCTGTTCTCCCAACTCCTCTGTAGACAGAAATGATGCCTCAGCCCATGGTTTCACCCCTGGCTACTCCATTCTGGTGTCGTTAGGGAACAAATTATTGCAAGTGTCCAAATCATGGAATTTTTAAACTCAGAGAGGTTTTGTGAGAATACTGGATTTGCCTACTTCTTATATATGTGTTCACACGTAAGTTATAAACTTCATTTTCCTCATCCATGAAGTGAAGAGAAATAATGATTGTAACATAAAGACAGAGTGATGATTGGATCAGTTATGAACGCTGAATGTTTAGTGACCAGGAAGAGTTTGATTAATGTAGATTAGTATTATTACTACTGATTACTCAGAATGCAAAAATAAAGATAGATCTGTGCTTTTTAAGTTCATTTTTACTAAACAAGTTTTAAAAATATTTTAGTCTCTACTACCAAGGAGACTGAATGGTAGGTGATCTGAAAGATTACATTATTGTCCAAATGACCCTTTCTCCCCCATCTCCATCCCACTGTCTTGAAAGGAGAATGGCTCTTAACTGTCCCTCCTTTATGGAGAGTAGATGCTTCACACAGATAGAGCTTTGAAGGTCCCTAATGAACATCCCTGACAGGGCTAGGCTCGTCTAAATCCAGGCATGAACACAGCTAAAATAATTAGCATATAAGAAGGGATGTGGCCATGGTTAAATGTTATGTGAGAGCTTAAAGAATATAAGGAAAGAGAGAGAGAGAGAGAGAGAGAGAGAGAGAGAGAGAGAGAGAGAGAGAGAATAAGAAAGAGATTTCAGTTCCCAAGAAAGAAAGTAAAAAACTCAACATAGAGAATCATTTCTAGAAGAGGTCATACTTTGTTTATATTTTCTTGCAGAAAAATTAATATGTATGAGCCCAAACCAACCAAACATCCAAATAAACAAACACAGAGTGTTTTATTGCATCTATCACATTTGGATTATGTGTTTGGAAAACCCTGGCAGGAAAGCTGGGAAGTATTTCATGCCGAGGTTGAAAATGTGCCTTGTGGTTGATTCACCAGACACCATTCTGTTTGAAATTATTCCTTCTTTATGTCCTTCAGTGAAAGAAAAAAAAAAAATCTACTCTGTAATGAGTGCAGAGTCCATTACAGTTATTGTATTCTTTTTAGGAGAAAAAAATAACAAGACAGCTTTATTCACTCCATGGGGTAAACCAAATTGCTTCAAGTAAAGTGCAAATAAGACAAACACTGAAATTGAAATTTTCCTTCCTCTTGTACCTGGAGGCATGTGATATAGCTGGAATGCATAAGTTAAAATGGCAATAATAATAATAATAACAGTGGAAAACCAAATGCAAATATTAAACTCGGTTAGACAACTGATTCTGAGGGGCAGCAATTTTCATGCTCCATCTGCTTGCAGAAAATTTCTTGTTAATCAGGTCTATAAAAAGTGTGGGGGTGGGATTCTATTCTCTGTTAAAGCCATAAAAAGTTTTATACAGTGATATTTCACTTATCTGTAGACTCTGTGAGTCTGATTTTTTTTTTTGCTGTTATTTTTTTTTTAAATTTCCGAAGAATCTCCTTACCTACAGGAAGTTTCCTAACAAACTCCTGGGAATCTGGCAAAAAAAAAAAAGCATACTACTAGGTACTGTGCCAAACACCAATGAGGAAATAACATGAAATATTCATATTAGAAAATTTGACTTTTTAATTTAGATGTCAATTGGGCACTATTCCTTATCACTATGCTGAAGAGGCCCAGGAAATATATTCAGAGAAGACTTAAATAGAACCAGCACACTAGATTTCAATAATTTGCTTTAAGTGGTGTGTACTTTGACAAAAGACAGATAGATAATAGAAAAGCCTTGTGAGACTTTCATTTCTTTGGTCTTGAAAACAGTTCTATTAAGATGAACTCTACTTGATTTTTCATTGCCTTTATATTACAAGGCTCAATGAATCATGTGACTTAAACTGACATGCAATTTGTTAAAAAGCACAAAGAGTATAGAATCAAAGTTTTCTCATTATGTTTCACGGTTCATCATACTTATATTTGAGAATGGTGACGACGTCATAAGCTTTAGATGCATCTGCACACACCACAGCCCTAAGTGCAGCTCGGCCACCATAAGTTTGGGCAAGACAATTAGCCCCTAAACCTTAGTAACTTGTTCCTTAGAATGAATGCAGGAGTTCCTTCATCACAAGACTGTGAAGATGCACTCAGCCTTCTCACAGTAGCTGGCTCTTAGGGTGGAGTACAAACATCAGCTATTAGCATTACTTTTAAGCACATTAATTTAGGATTATGTGCTCAATTATTTCAGGGAACGATTGGCTTTACTCTGGGTATAACCCAATAGATAGAAATCTCCACAGAACAGACATTGTTGGTTAAGGAAAAACACCTTTGACTGAGTTTACTGCTTCTGCTGTACACACAGCCAGATGATGGCCCAAGGATGAATGACCCCAAGCGACCATGTTACACAAAGCATTGTTAGATATGCCTTCTCTGTATGGGCCCCGTGGAAAGGATGTCCTGTATTTAATGAACTGATTGTTCGGGGTTTAATCTCGTTTTAGTTATATTTTAATTTCTGTTTTATTTTTGTTCTTTCGAGGTAAGGCCTCACTCTTAGCCTAAGCTGGTCTATAATTTACAATGTACCCAGGCTGGCCTCAGATTCACAACAATCATCCTGCCTCAGTGTCCCAAGCGTTTTAATATAAGGATGATAATAGGGAAATAGCATCTTACTAACTAAGAAAGATTCACCCAGGAAATAATTCCAAAACAAGGTAGTTCTGGTACTGAAGTGCTTAGAGGAATGCCTAGGCACTGGTAAGTTTTGAAGTCTAGAGCTATGACTTTATCAAGATTATGGAGATAAACACTTGACTTTCTTCAATAAGGTTTCATATCCACCCTTTCTTTGTCCTTCTCTGCATTGGTGGCATTTTTCCCTTCAGGGGATGTCACGGCTGAGACGTCAACAGCAAGACCTCCAGGCAATAAGAGCCCATGACATCTGAATAAGGTTCAGTCCTTTGCTCTCCTTTTTCTCCTTGCTGCGTGTATGAGTGCAGTGTGTTGTAATTGTGTGTGCGTGCGTGTGTGTGTGATGTGATGTGTGGAAGGCATCAGGTGTTCTCAGCTGCTCTTGGTCCCTCAGGGCTGGGGTTACAGCCATGAATGACCATGCCTAGCTGACTTTCCACATTGTGTCCTCATGCTTGAGTAGCAAGTGCTCTTACCTCTGAGCCATCTTCCTAGCCCTCCTTTCCCTCTTTCTCCAAGGTGAGATACCCTTCCTCCCAGAGAAGGAAAAGGAGATAGTAGAAGAAAGCAAGGGAGGCCAGTGCTGGTAGTGCTGCTGGAAAAGGGTCATAGAGCCTAGGAGGAGAGGTGAGTGTCCAGAACAATCCAGAGCAGCCCAGAGGGTCTGGAAGCAGGGCCCATTCAGAGCTCATGTGACAGGCAAGAGTTGGAGGTTTGCCTGGGAACCAGTCACCCATCCAACAACCTCCACACACTCGCCCTGGAGAAGGACCATGCCCATCTTGGAGATGGCTTGGGTTCTAGCTAGGTCTTCAGGAAGCTGCCAGCAAGCTAGGAAAGGCCATTAGACCAGGATTGGGGGGGGGCAGGTTGCATTGATGACCTAGAACCCCAGTAGAATGAAAGCACTTCTCAGTGGGGGATACAAAGACTAGAGGTCACTTCTTCCCAGCACCAGACAACACAGCAATGCTGTGAAGTCCCCTTGGAAGCATACTTGCCATCTGGGAAGTGGAAACAGGCCTAAGTTCACTGATTTTCTGTCGCCATTCAGAATGGTGCTCAAGATGAAGAGTAAGTGGAGTCATAAATCAAGAGAATTACATTGATGGCTCACTTGAAATGTTACCCAAGGCAACTGCAGCTTCAGAGAAATGGTGCCCTGAGCTGGATGCCATCAAACCCAGTGTGGGTTTGGTCTTTGTTTAGCTTATACACTGAAACATTATTGCATTCACACTCTGTGCTAGGCACTTGCTAAATTTTTAAATAAATGGGATTATCAGATTTTGTCATTAGAATGTGAGATAAATGATAGAATGATGTCCAATTTGCTGATGTCAAAATTGAAGCCTATAGAAGTCACGGTTATGCTGGGAGCATGAGTGGGGCAGGAAGTGAATCTAAGCCCCTGAGCAGCTATGGTCTGTTGTATGATGTGCATCCGACCACTCAGCCCTCTCTTACAATGTTCCATGACAGACCTTCTAGAAGACAATGGTGTTGGTAATAACAAGAGACTTCACCAAAGCTGAAGTGTCTGATTACCTTCTGGGGTCAAGATGACTAATTTATAGGTCACACTGGAGAACTCCTAAAATATCTCTGTGGAATTTGAAGGGTAACTGGACTTCTGTTGAAGAAGGCCAAACCAGGGAAATGCAACAATTTTATGAGTTTTACAATGACTACCCCCTCCTTTCATAGCCATGGTAATGGAGGTGCAGAGGTTAAATAACCTGCCCAAAGTTACACAGCCTAAAGAGGAACCTTGCTTAGGTCCTTTCTTATCTAGGTATGGTCGTTTTGAATAAATGTCCCCCAATAGAATTTATTATAAATGTGAATTGTCTTCAGCCTTCTGGCTGGAGGAAGTGTCACTTTGGCCTGGCCTCCTGAGGTCTAGCCCTGAGGCATTTCAAATTGGATGCAAAATACTAGGGATAGATATGCAAAAGAAAAGCCAGAGAACCCCAGTCTGGCAGTTCTGCATTTTTGTGAGTTACAATGTGCTTGCTTACTTGAGGTGCTGGTGGTGGGTTTCTCTCTCTGTTTGCTTCTGTGAAAGGGAGCCAGCCTTTTTCCTTAACTTCCCCTGGGTCTGTTACTTCAATAAATACTTTCCTCCCCAAAATTGTGCCTGGTTTGGAGATTGATCCCAGCAACATGTAACTGACTGAAACAGATTTCATACTGCTGGGTCAATTGCTTTCCACGGGCAGAGGTGGGCATCTTAGAAAGGGCGGCACTGTGGGCCCAGCTTCCACAGACAGTGCATAGTCAGTCTCAGTGGGCTGTCTGGAAGCCTGGCTGTAATGGTGCTCGGGTGGCTATCTCATTTCTATGGAAAATTCCATTATATTAAAATGACATCATGCAAAAAAGTATAATTTTGAGTTACAATTTTAATCTTCACCTACTTCATTTATATTTACATATAATTAAGATAGAGAATTATCTTCAGAATATAGGATTTAGTAATTACACATTAAAAGTAGATTATTCTGTATAATTTTCTCGAAGACTGTGAGTAGGTGTTTAATAGGCAGGAGAAAGGGCATCACTAGGCAAAGGCAGTTTGAATGTTCTGGGTTGTTCAGGAAAGCAATTTGTGAGAGGCATGATGGTTTGCACTTCAGAACTTACTGAGTTACTAAGATCTGAAGAGGTTTCTGAGAGGATTATTCTATGTTTGCAAAACATACAATATGAAGAGTTTTTTTTTTTCTGACAAAATTACCAGTACTTTTCTTCCATGGTTATTGCAAGGATCAAATCCTCTAACAGCCAGGCATGGTGGCACACACCTTTAATCCCAGCACTTGGGAGGCAGAGGCAGGAGGATTGCCATGAGTTTGAGACCAACCTGAGACTACACAGTGAATTCTAGGTCAGCCTGGGCTAGAGCGAGACCCTACCTTGGAAAATCAAAAAAATGAAAGTAAAAATCAAAACCTAACAAATATGTATAAAAGCTGAAGTAGCTGTGTTTGGTGGCACATGCCTATATAGTCCTAGTATTCAAGAAGGCTCGGGAGGGGAGACTGTGAATTCAAGGCCAGCATGGGATACAGAGTGAGACTGTCTCAAAAAAATTTTTTAAAATATTTTATTTATTCATTTTCAAGCAGAGAGAGAGAGAGAGAGAGAGAGAGAGAGAGAGAGAGAGAGAGAGAGAGAGAGAATGCACCAGGGCCACCACCTTGTGGGTGTGGCATATGTGGGTACTGGGGAATTGAACCCAGGGCCTTAGGCACTGGAGGCAAGTGGCTTAACCGCTGAGCCATCTCTCCAGCCCAAAAAAAATTTTTTTAAAGCACAAGGGCTGACACATTGTAGATGCTTAATAAATGTTATTTTCCTCTGGAGTTATGGGTCCTCAGACCTAGCTGAGGCATGAAAATTGATTTGATATGAGAAGAAAGGCATCACAGGGCTACAGCACATGGATGCGGGTTTGGAAGCCAAGGCTGGAGCCAGACCCTGGAGTCACTCCCGACCCCTTTATGTGACTCTGTGATTTTGTTTCTTCATGTTTAATGGATGTCGTAAAAAATATCTATTTTGTACATTATCAGGATTAGGAACAATGTGTGGAGACTTTTATTCAGTATAAAAGGGACACAGGTACATAGCACATTACTTGGTACAAAGTGGATGCTCAGTCAATATTATCTTCTGTTACTGTCATTACTGTAACTGCTATGCTTTAGGGATGTAGCTTATACCCCTTAGTAGTTTGAAAACCCGCGGCATAAAGAAACTTGGTGGTATTGTGGTCTTTACAGCATGGATTCAGAATACACATTTTTTAATACATTGTTGGAGGAAACTAGTTTACAGGGATGGTTTTAAAATATTTAATTAATTTATTAGAGAGAGAGACAGCGAAAGAGAGAGAGAGAGAGAGAATGGGCACTTCACGGCCTCCAGCCACAGCAAATGAACTCCAGACACATATGCCACCACCTTGTGCATCTGGCTTTACATGAGTTCTGGGGAATTGAACTCAGGTCCTTCTGCTTTACAGGCAAATGCCTTAAACACTAAGCCATCTCTCCAGCCCCTACAGGGATGTTTTAAAATAAAATGTTTTATATTGAATATATGTGTGTGTGTGTGTGTGTGTGTGTGTGTGTGTGTAGATTGCAGGACTCATGGACATGTATGGGAGGCCAGAGGAAGATATTGGGTATCATAGGATGTCTCCTATAGCTTTTTGATCTTATTTACTTGAGATAGGGTCTCTCATTTAAACTGGAGCTTGGGAAGCCTTTCAACTAGACTAGTGAGCCCCAGCCATCCCCCATAATGCTGGTATTACAGGTAAGTGGGAACATCCTCCAAATTCTTTTTTTAATTATTTTTTTCTTTATTAAGGAGAGAGAGGGGGGCACCAGGGCCACCACCTTGTAGGTCTGGCTTATGTGGGTACTGGGGAATTGAACCTGGGGCCTTAGACACTGGAGGCAAGTGCCTTAACCACTAAGCCATCTCTCCAGCCCCCCCAAATTCTTTTTACTTGGGTACTAAGCTGCTCAGCAAGTGCTTTTACTCACCAAGCAATCTCCCAAGCCTCTGAAAATAAGTTTTAAAAAAACATATTATAATACCACCATGCATGTTAACAGTAAATATTTTGTCTTTACAAAGCTCCTTAACTTTGTTTAGCCTAGAGTTAGTTTTCTCCAAACTTCTTCTCGCATAACCTACGGCATCAAGACATGATGAAAGATTGTTTAGCAACCCAAAACTCAGATCTAAGATGAAGGGAGAGTACATCAGATGGGAAGTACTGGGAACCTTCTTCAGAGACCACAGTGATGGGTTACCTTAGCTAGACATCCAAGTCTCAGGAAGGCCCAGCAGTGTCTGTCCTGGTGCTGTTGGGACCCCGGAGCCACCATGGCAAGTGCTGTGGGAGAAGCCACACTAAGAGTAGATGCTACACAGAAAGAAAGAGCAGCTTCAGAGATAGAAGACAATGGTCATCAGCACTCTTCCCTTCTGTGATGGTTAAATTTTGGTGTCAACTTGACTTTTTAGTAATGTTGGGTGGGTGTCTGATGTTCACAGGAAGGAAGCCCTCTCAGTAGGGGGCAGGATGTAAGGAAGCTCAAGGGAGCTACAAGTTAACATCCCTTCCTGGGAGGGCAGTACAGGAAGGAAATTCCAGAGACTCAGAAAGCCAACAAGTCTGGAGAAGAGTTGCAAGACCCCACCATAAGCCTATATAAAAGGGAAAGAAATCCTCTCTCCCCTCTGCCTGTTTGCTGTTCTGTGTTTGCGATATTGATGATGGGTTTCTCTCTGTGTTTGGACCTGTGAGAGCCAGCCTCTTTCACCATTATGGAACTTCCCCTGGATCTGTAGCTTCAATAAATCCTTTCCTCCCATAACTATGCCTGGTCTGGGGATTCATCCCAGGGGCATGTGCTATGACACCTTCTCTGACAAAGGCAGAGACATGTGCCTGAGCCAATATAGACAATGCACATGGGTTCAGTTCTGGAAGGTCTTAGCCTCCTTCCCCCCCCCACACCCCCCAGCTAACATAAACTGATGAACCAAGGCAGTGAGCTCAATCAAATCATTATACATTTTAAAAAATGGTTGTGATTCTCTACAGAAAATTACTAACTTAATCTAAAGGTTGATTTCTGCTTCAACTTTGCTTATAAGCTGTACAAATAATTAGCAGATAAAGCCAAGCTGTATGTTCAATAAGAATATCACTATCACGGACTTATTTCCAGGTCAGCTCCTGAGTCATCACGCTTCTCTAGTTTGATGGTTTCATTTAAAAAGTGATCCAGGATTCTGGGAAGATGGCGGCTAGCATCTCCAGTGTAGGCAGAAGGGAAATACAGAGTTTTTATCAGGAAAGCACACTGTCACTCTGAAAACTGAGCAGGCGTAAGTGAATTTTTAGCCGAGTAGAAAAGAAAGGGACAGGTAGGAATACTACCTACATACTACATACTAGCAACTTGAAGCCCCTGCAGACACACAGGTGACACTGGACACATGGTTCACAGCACCCCAGGCTCAAGCCTTGTAGCAGGAAAGAAAAAAAAATGAGGTCCACTCCGGTTCTGCAAATTTTAGGGGGCAAGCAAAACTTAGATTAGGTTTGCAGGAGGTGAAGAGTGGGAACTCAGACAAGGAAGACAGACCAGGCTTAACACCAGCCACAGCAGAAACACTAACTCTGACATCACAGCCACGCCCTGGGGGAGATAAGGGGGAAATGCAGGGATATCTCAGCCACTTTCACATAGGTATAAATACACCTAAGAAAGGTGGTGAGATGTACTGAGTGGGGGAGGGAGGGAGCTGGTCCATAGTGGGCAGGGACAGTGCAGGGCCCCCTAAAGGGAAGGAGGAACCCAGCCCTGAGCACACCTGACTCCTAGCCCCACGGACACATACAGCGACACAGTATGCGCTGGCTCATCACGTCCCTGTGGGTGTACCCTTCCCAGGCACACACCCGCCCTCACAGCTCGGGTTCCAGGGAGATCAGAGCTCCAGTCCCAAGTGCCATGTGCTGTCACAGCCCCAGTATGTGGGTGCACCCAGTCGCACTGGCACAGGCCCAAGCCTCCACCCTTGCACTAGCCAGCAAAGCTGCTGGCTTGAGGGGGCACTAAGCCCCAACCCCCACGGTTTCAACACATGTGCCAGCTCAGCAGCTGTTCTGAAGGCACACACAGTCCCACATAAACCAAATAAGTGCCTAACCTTCTATGTGAAACCCAGTGCATGCCTTGTCCACACTGATGAGGAGAGAACACCACAGGGACACTCCCAACCCCTCCAAGTGGAAACAAAATGGGCAGAACACAACACATGAAGAACATACCAGCTGAGGAACTCACACAAAACCAGCCAAGTCCCAAGTGGGAAGTCAACAGTGAAACTACGAAAGCAAAAGGGCAGATGGGAGCCCAGGATGAGATGACACTAAGCCCAACTTATATTGACATGGAGTCTATGAAGTGATTAATGATGGAAATGAAAGCAAAAATTGAAAATGGCCTAGAAAAGGTTCAGAGCCAGCTCACCAGCTCTGCCACCAGGCTTAATACAATTGAGGTGAAACAGATGGACTTAGTTAGATCAGTGATTGAACTAAAGATACACCAGCTAACAGAAGATCTCAAGAATCAGCTAACCAAACTAAAAGAAGACATAAGCAAATACAAGAATGAGTTTCAGGAAGCACTAAGTCAAACTCTGAAATGAAAACACAAATCAACACAAAGATAGAGAAAATTCAAAAAGCTGTATCAGAAAACAAAAACCAAATGGAAATAATAAAAACCTCTCTAGAATCCCTCACCACTAGAGTCAATAATTGGGAAGATAGTACCTCAGATGTGGAAGATGAAACAGAAGAGAGTGATAGGGGAATCAAAAACTTGAATAAGTTCAAAAATGCAAATGAACAAAATATGAGAGATCTAGGGGATACCATAAAAAGATCTAATCTCAGGATCATGGGGATCCCAGGTAGAGAAGAAACCCAGGCCAATGGCATAGAAAATATTTTCACAGAATTATTAAAGAAAAATTTCCTTATCTGATGAGAGAAAAACTGGTCCAGATACAAGGTGCCGACAGGACTCCAAGCAGACTGGACCAAAGGAGGAACTCTAAGAACAGACAAATCTTAGTTAAAATGCCAAACACAGAAAGTAAGGAGAAAGTGCTCAAGGGGGCAAGAGAGGAAAAACAATGGGAGGAGCAGCGTAAGCTACACCAGCTTTTGGCATCTGAATAATACACTTTTAAACAATGAAAGGTTTGTTCAAGAAATCAAAAAGGAAATTGAAAATTTCCTAGAAGTAAATGATAATGAAAACATTAAAATGCTCAAGAAGGAAATAGAGGAGGATGTGATAAGATGGAAAGATGTCCCATGCTCCTGGATAGGGAGAATTAATATAGTAAAAATGACAATCCTTCCAAAAGCAATTTACAGATTCAATGCCATGCTGATAAAAATCCCAGCTTCATCCTTTACAGACATAGGAAAGATGATCTCAAAATTTATTTGGAAGGGCAAAGGATCTTAGATAGCCAAATCTACGCAAAATAATAAAACTTCCTCAGGAGGTATCACCATTCCTCATCTAAAGACATACTACGAAGCCATAGTAACAAAAACAGCTTGGTACTGGCATAAAAGCAGGCAGACAGACCAAATGGAACAGAATTGAAGAAACTGCTCTTAATTTGAGTAATTATAGTTACTTGATCTTTGACAAAGGTGCCAACAATGTTTGCTGGGTTAAAGATAGCATCTTCAACAAATGGTGCTGGACAAATTGGATAAACACATGTAAAAAATGACATTTTTTGACAGCTATAACACAGATAGATAACTTATAAAGAATTCAAAAAAATAATAAAAAATCAAACAGCCCCCTCACAAAATGGGACACTGATCTCAACAGAGAATTCACAGAGGAGGAAACACAGATGGCCAATTCTCACCTGAGAAAGTGCTCAGCATCCTTAATCATCAGGGAAATGCAAATCAAAACCACAGTGAGATTCCACCTCACTCCAGTCAGAATGGCAATCATAAAGAGATCCAACAACAATAGTTTCTGTAGAGGATGTGGGAATAAAGGAACCCTCATTCACTGCTGGTGGGATTGCAAACTTGTTCAACCACTATGGAAAGCACTGTGGAGGCTCCTGAATAGAATAGATATAGAGCTACCAATGGATACAGCTATCCCTCTACTAGGCATCTACCCTCAAGATGTCATGCCTCAGGGCAGAGACATTTGTTCAACCATATTTATTGCAGCTCAATTCATAATAGCCAGGAATTGGAATCAGCCCAAGTGCCCATCCCTGGACTAATGGATATCAAAGTTGTGGTACATCTACACGATGGAATTTTACTCAGCGGAAAGGAAAAATAACATAATGAAATTTAGAGAAAAGTGGTCTGACTTGGAGCAGATCTTACTTAGCAAATCACAAAAGAACAGAGTCAAGTGCCGCATATTCTCCCTCATATGCGGTTCCAAACCAGGTGAAGTTTAAACTCTAAGCAAACCTATCAGGGAAAATAAGAGATTGTGAAAGAGGTGAAAGGAATGGAAGGGAGGAAGGGGAGGGGAGGACTTACAATAAGCTAAACCAATAATGAATCAAAATCATAAAATCCTTACTTTCATACAGTAAGCTCTCGAGGAAGAAGTGGGCATCATCTGGTAGGAGGGGCCATGAATAGAAGGGGAGGAAATCTAACCCCATGAATTTGATCAGACCTGAAACTTCCTGTCCCAGTCACTTGTTCCTTCCCATACTGAGCTGTTGATCAAAGAGACCCACAAATTCCCCCAAACAAAACAGGATTCTGCCAAAGCTCTTGAATACCCACCCCAGGCCAAAGGTAAGATCCTATTGCCAAAAAAAAAAAAAAACACAGAAAGTCATCGAACAACACGAAGAGACTCTGCAAGATCCAGAATAGTAACCAGCCCCGTGATGGTAGCAAGTACAATGCTGGAAGGTGCTACATAAGCTGCCAGGGGAAATTGGTCAATGATATTTGGAGACGGCTGAGACCACTGATACAAAATGCAGACTTTTGCCATGAGAGGGCTGAACACGCTTCCTTCTGGGAGAGATCAGTGAGCCAAGAGGTGATCACTTGTGCAATAGAGGCACCCAAACCTAGGGGGAAAATCAACACCTTTTAAATTGGCCAAGAAATCCACTCAGTGACAGCCAGGCGTGGTGGCACATGCCTTTAATCCCAGCACTCGGGAGGCAGAGGTAGGAGGATCGCCGTGAGTTCTAGGCCACCCTGAGACTACATAGTGAATTCCAGGTCAGTCTGGACTAGAGCGAGACCCTACCTCAAAAAAATCAAAACAAACAAACAAACAAACAAAAAAAAAAAAAAAAACGAAATCCACTCAGTAGCAAGGAACCCTTAACTGTAACTGGGACTCAGGGCAAAAACCTATGGGAACCAAAAACTTGGGCTCCAAAGAGAAATCTCCATTACCAGAGAACTATAGAGAATCTAATCTCCATAGAATTTTGACAAATTAGCAATGTGTATCTCATTTAACCTATACTGACCTCACTCTCTGATGGAGATTCCATTTGTATTTTTCAGAAGGCAATGAGAGCGCCATGGTCATTCCAACTCCACCAATGAGCCACAGGCGGATGGCTGATATTCCGCCTAAAGTGAAACCCTTGAGAGAGTGGTGGGATAAGCAAGCAACCTATAACCACAGCCAATCAGTCATTCCAGGATAAGTCAGCGTGACAGATACCAATGATTTCTAACACAACCTAAAGCAGAAGCACAGAGACCCTTAATATCTCAACATTAAAGCAGACTTAAAATGACTTAGAGAACTGAACAGAAGTAGGGGCGGAAAGAGTGTAAGAGCCATGGTGGGGTAGAATATCCAGAAACATTGCCCCCCTCAGAAACAGCATACAAAGTGTGGTGGGAGGGGGGATCTGGCTGCCTCCTTTGCTATCTATAATCCCCTACCCCATAGATTGATCTAGTATGCCCATTAAGGAGGATACCCACTGGATTTGGGACAGGGAGGAGGAAAATGGGGATACCAATACAATATTTGCTCCTACAATGTATCTAATTTTGGAGAATAAAGTTTAAAAAATAAAAAAATAAAAAGTGACCCAGGGCTGGAGACAGGGCTCAGCAGTTAAGGTACTTGCAAGCAAAGCCTAATGATCTGGGTTCAATTCCCCAGTACACATGTAAAGCCAGATGCACAAATTGGTGCTTGCATCTGGAGTTCATTTGTAGTGACTAGTGGTCTTAGTGCACCCATGCTCTCTCTGTTCATAAATAAATAAATAAATCATTTTTTAAAATTGACCCAATGAAGAGATGACATACTGCACAGGTGAGAAATTGTGGGAATGGATAGGGATCAGAGAGCGAGGCATCAAGAATGTGACACTCAAAGGGGAGACGGGAGAAGAGATGCATTGCAAAGGAGATGTACAGTGTGCTTGCTTCCTTTCTGAGCTTTGTGATTGCCATGATAGAACGTTGATGAAAAGGAATGAATGACAGCAAGACAAGAGCTATGGGATACTTTGGGAGAGTGGCTGTGTGGTTCAGAAATCATTATTTGATCAGGAGTGAAGCTGTACATTTTTCTCAGGTCATGCAGGCAGTACTTCTTTAGACTGTGACTCTAGAAACTTTGGGATCTATTGCTTGAGATTTGCTTGGATAAGAAAAACCATCACCAAATCAAATAAATAATCACAGAGAAGATGCTATGTTAGGCTCAGTCTGGGGAAGGGACAGTAGTATAAAGTTAGCAAGAATTTAAGTGACTGGTGCTCTAGTAAGAGAGCTAAGAAATCTTTTCCAACCATATTACCAGACTAGCCACCAGGAGACTTTCATGAAGAATGGCACCCCTAAATCAAGACAAGGATTGAGAGTTCAGCCATTCATGAAACTGAAGTGATTGGACCCACTCCAATCACCAGTCTGTGTGAATGAATGTGCACTTTCTATTAGAAGATAAGGGTGCTTCTCCTCCTGGTCGGACAGACAAAACCCCTGACATAGAGCAGAGGAAGGGGGCCTTTGGAGGGGATGGATGGTTGTGTCCCCACCATGGCTACTGGACTGGTGATTTAAAGTCTGCTCAGTTAGCAGTAAGTTTTGTTTCTTTTTATTTTAAAATTTACATTAATTTTGCATTCTCTCTCTCTCTCTCTCTCTCTCTCTCTCTCTCTCTCTCTCTCTCTCTCTCTCTCTCTCTCTCTCTCTCTCTCATCTCTTGCCCTCTTGCCACTGTAAACGGATACCTATCTATCTTTAGGTGGGTGGATTGGGAAATTGAGCCCTGGCCTGCAGGCTTTTCAAGCAAGTGCCTTTAAAAGCAGATTTCATGAGGACCATCCCCAGCCACATAGGGACCTGAATAGCTAAACTGAGTGCCACATCGCTCACATAGTGTCTGGGAAGTGGTGGGTACACTGGAACATTGAGGTGGTCATCTTTGGAGCTGGAGGAAATCCCGTTCTTGACCTGGCTGGTGCTGAGCAGAATGGACACTTCATATCAGCAGTGTGGGGGTTTGAATGGAAATATCCCCATAACCTCAAGTAGTTTTTAAAAATATTTTTAAATTTATTTCCAAGCAGAGAGAGAGAGAGAGAGAGAGAGAGAGAGAGAGAGAGAGAGAGAGAGAGAGAGAGAGAGGAGACAGACAGAGAGAATGGGTGCACCAGGACCACACCAAATGAGCTCCAGATGCATGTGCCACCTTGTGCATCTGGCTTTACGTGGGTACTGGGGAATTGAATTGCACGCAGGTTGTTTGGCTTTGTAGGCGAGCACCTTAACTGCTGAGCCATCTCTCCAGCCCCTCAAGTAGTTTTGATCAAGCTCCCTACTTAGCCAGAAGCTGGTGGAGTCCTTGGCAGGTGGAGCCTTACTGTAGGAGGTACATTGCTGGCGACACACCTTTGAGTTTAGCTTACTGTGTGTTCAGACAAACCTGGGTTTACTGTTCTCTCTCTGTTGTGAGTGTGAAGTGAGCCAGCTGCCTCCACCATGATGAAGCTTCTCCTCAAACCTATTATAAGCATGAAATAAACCCTTTCCTCTTAGAAGCTGCTTTTGGTCTGGGGTTTTATCCCAGTAACGAGACGCTAAATTCTGTAAGCAGCAAAGAGGAGTGCACACGAGGCTGACTGGTAAGGGGACAAGAATGGTCTGAGATGAAAGGGAAGCAGATAACACTCCCTGGGGGCCAGGACTGATTCATTCACAGCACATATGAAACACCTGGTAACTCAAAGGATCTGTGTGGTGATGGGAGAATAGTGGAGGAAGCTACTTCTTTGTAAATACAGGTAGCTCTGGGAAAGAGCAGAATATTTATTTCATTCATAGTAGGATGACTTCAAGGGCTGGGGAGAGTGCTCGGTGGTAAAGGGCTTGGGTCATAAGTATAAGGACCTGAGTTTGATATCCAAACCCAAATGCTGGGTGTGGTGGCACACGCTTGTAATCTTAGTGCTGAGGAGGAGAGGCCAGAAGGATCCCTTATACCCACTGGTCAGCCAGTCTAGCCTAAATTGATGATGCCCAGTGAGAAACCTTGTCCTGAAAATTAAACATTCTTGAAGAAGGACACCTGAGGTTGTCCTCTGGCTTCCACATGCAGGTGCACACACACAGACATTTATACACATACATACACATAACAAATTAAAAAGTGACTTTATATTACCCATTGTTTCAAGGAAGCTTTGGATTATAAAAGGTGCAATGTACTAAGAAAAATCACCTAAAGGCTTTCTGTGCCATAGATGCAAAGTCCAAGGATTGATTAATCCAGACAGAAGGGGACTTTACACATGGTTGTTATCTGGACAGTTGTTATATTGCCATACAGGTCGTGATGGCAAAGTAGCTCCAAGGGGAAGGTCAAGGTTGATGTTTGTTGTGGTCAGCTTTCTAGTTGCTGCACAGAAAGAACGCAAACATAAGTGGCTTGTGGAGGAATGGGTTTATTTGGCTTGTGGACTCTAGGGGAGACGCCATCCTGGCAGGGAAAATGATGGCATGAGCAGAGGGGTGGACATCACCTCCGCCACAGCACTGGAAACAGCGGCAGAAAGGTGTGCCAAATACTGGCAAGGAGAAGCTGGCTTATAACCCCAATAAGCCCTCCCCCAACAACACAGCTCCATCAAGGTTGTAAAATCTAAACTGCCATCAGCTGAGGATTGATTACCCAGAACACATTCATTTGTTTGTGGGGGACACCTGGATCAAACCATGACAATGTTATTGGCTTGCAGTTTCAGTAGGTGACTTCTTTTGCTAGCAAATATTTGTAAAGGTGCTGTCCTTTCAGTGCAGTGGGAAGGACTATCTTCATTGTGCTGAATAGCCATGCTAGTGATATGAGCTTCTGATTTATTGCCTCTCTTAAAGACTTGTCAGTGCATCCCCATGAAAATCTAGGCCAATTTAGTTTGACGCCGAGCCCAGAAACATTCTTGGACAATATACATTTAAGAGGATTTCTTTGAGCAAAGATAGTTACAAAGTGCATTCTATTCTCAAAGTCATCTTTTTCTTCCAAGGTTATCTGACAATGAGTACATTTGCCAGTCGTTAGTTCTATGCTCTGGAAAGTAACCTGCTGTGGTAGAAAAGACCAAAGAAGTCAAATTGCTTCTCAGGAAAAAAAAAAGATGCACAGGTATCCATCCAGAGGGCACCAGCTAGAGAGAAACTATGGTGAGAAACGTGGAAACCAAAGTCCTCGAGGAGACATAAATATCTGCATTTGTATTGCTACCTAAAATTATTTAATAAGGCACTTTTAAGTAGCCATGAAATGAAGCCATGTGATCAACAACAGAAACTGTCTGGGAGCTTGGTAGACGCAAGAGGAGAATCCTGTTTGGCTGGTTTGCCTTCACAGACCTGTCAGTTTCCCTTGCCATTATTCTTCCTTCTCACTTCCTTTTCCTCTTCTTCTCTGATTGAGGCTGTCTGTGTCTCAGAGTCACATCACTGAAAAGAAGCTGTAAGCATCTTCTGTGCTAAGACCCGGGGCTGCGCCTTCTGTGGCCGCCTCGGTGAACCTTGGCTCTTGGAGACCCATCTTCTTCCCTTCTTTGTTTCTGCACCATCTTTCCTGTTCTCTTTCCACTTTTTGTTTATTTGTTTTGTTTTTCAGTACATGGTTCAATTCCTAATATCTGTGAGGTAGGTGCCTTACCGCTGGCCCCACCACCCAAAGCCAGTTTTGTTGTTGCTGTTTTACACAGCTGCCCAGGTTGCTTTGCTTTTTCTTTTTTCAGTTGTGCAAGGCTTCAACCTGACAAAGTCCACTTTACTGCTAGGATCTTCTGGATTTGATGTGGTTGATTCATACTTACAACCTAGGTGGCAGAGAGTCCTTATCTTCATTCGTTTGCTCAAGTGTTTGCACATGACATTCTCAGAAAAAGATTAGCTTCAAAAGACCTGAAAATGCCTTATAATATAGCACTGTTCTTTTATAGATTTGTGGTTTATCTTGCGGTGTGCTCTTTTTCCTCTGGCTTTACATCCTTCTGGCTGAGAGTGAAGGAGAGATACTATGGGTTCAGATGTCATTTCTGAAAATTCATTTGTAATCCACATGAAGTGATTCAAGGAGATGGCATCTTCAAAGATGGTTAATGAGTGTGGCCCAGGGTAGCGATGCTGCCAGTCATACACGCAGCCCGGCTTCATTAGTCAGCACTTAGCATGCTAGTGAGTTACGTTGATGCAATGTTTGCAAGGAAATTTCCTGAATCTTCACAACCCTTTGAAACACTGCATGCAGTGACAGTTTTATTTTCAGGACGACCCCAGACTCTCACTAGTGGGTGAGCAAGGATGTTAACCCTAATCCTAACCCTCACAAAGGGCTGGGTTAGATGAGAGGAGAGAGAGTGGGGTACACTGGTTAAGCATGGACTCCTTGCTTGGTGATTTGATTTAAATACTTAGTTCTCGAACATACTGCCTAAGAGGTCATGGTAAGACTGATGAACTTTCCTGAGCCTCAGTTTCCTCATCTGTAAAAAGAGAACACGTTTGTTCCACTCATTATATGAAATGATGTATCCGGAGTCCAAGCAGAGTGATTGCTGCAGAGTCACTTGTAATAAATAATTTTCAAGCTGGCCTTTGTCATTCTTTTTTACCTGTTCTTTAGTTTCATTAGCTTACTATGTTTGGGAAATTACTTACGTTATCAGTTTAATTCAAATGCACAACCAGTGTGGTTATAGAAACTTCCAGAAAATGTCAGATTCTATTTTTTTTCTCACCCCCTCATGTGGCTAGAGTGACTGTCGCATTGGCTTTGGCACCAATCAGGTGCTCAGACACAGAATCCGAGTCAGGAGTTATAGTCACAAAGAGCCAGGATGACAGAATGCATTGTGGGTCCAACCTGCCCCCATGGAGGCTTCCAGAACAGCCTGTGGCAGGATCACTGCACACTGTGATAAATAAAACAGTGGAGCCAGCAGGTGCTTTTGGGACTGTGTTTGTGACATGACATGTGGTCTTACCTGCTACCTCGCCTCCCTTGTCCTTGCTTAGTCTCCTTCTGGTTCACCAGCCTCCTCAGTGATTTTATAAGTTAATTTTATAAGTTAATGATGCCATTTCAATTAATTCATTTTCTTGTAAAAAAAATTGGTTGGCATTGCCTAACTTTCAGAAGTCTAACAGGGGTAGCTTATCCATCAATGTTTAAGCTATGCACTTTTAGTCAATCGATCTAGAAAGGACTTCTGGATTTTTATTTTTTAAAGTAATCTTTATTTATATACAAGGGAGAAGAGAGGAAGAGAAGAGAAGAGAAGAGAAGAGAAGAGAAGAGAAGAGAAGAGAAGAGAAGAGAAGAGAAGAGAAGAGAGAGGGAATGGGTACACCAGGGCCTCTAGCCACTGCAAACAAATTTCAGATACAGGCACCACTTTGTGTATCTGGCTTCACCTGGGTCCAGGGGAATCAAGCTTAGGTCATTGGGCTTTGCAGGCAAGCACCTGAACTGCTGAGTCATCTTTCCAGCCCCATAGATTCTTATTTTATCTGAGTTCAGAAACATCATGAGGTCAGCAAGCATAATTTCCCTTTCCACCTAATATTCTTAGTGCCTACAAAAATATCAGGTTAAAAATAACAGAAAAGGATGAATTATGGGTACAAACAGAACAATTAAAATGGCATATTTTTTTTCACCAGAGAGGTTAGCAAGTACCTACAAAGGGCAATCCAAATTGACACGGAATAGAAAGTGGATAAATCCATTGAAACTTCCTTATCACAAGAATGAACATTTTCTAAGGAATAAAAGAAAGATATTTGAAATGTGAATTTCCATACTTATAATATTGGTTACTGGAAACAGGAAAATCTCTTATGACAATTGTCTCCAATGTACTGTGGGGCTAAGTTATGGATTTCAGGAAGTAAAGTGTATTTTCAAGTGGCAATATTTTCAAGTTATGATGGTTCTATCAAGATGAAGGCCCAGTGTAAGCCGAGGCACATCTGCAAGTCCTCCAATGACTGTATCCAGCTGCAGTCACTGAACTATCAAGGGAAACTCTAACTTTGAAATTGGATTAAGTTTGCACTAGACAGCTTGCACTCCCCAAGGCCTGGAGAAAGCAAATAAAAATCCTCTCTGGAAGAAGGTAACTTCACTTATGCCTCAACCTATTTCTACAAATCACTTTTCAAGTGCTTGAGAAGTATGAGAACATTGGCAGAAAAAAAAAAAACACACTGGCAAGAAGAGCCAAAAGAAAATACTGCATAGCAGAGCCCTCAGGGATCTGGTATTGGAATTATCAGCCGCAGAATAGAAAACAGTGTTTGCTATATTCAAGAAGGGAAAAGTGGACATAAATATGAAGGAATAAAAGCCATAACTTAATAAAACCAATGTGGGATATTAGAACTAAAAATGAAAATATTAACATTTTAAAACTCGGTGGGCAAGTTTAGGATCCAATAAACACAGCTGAAGAGAGGAAAATCGGTTAGAGGAATTCAGTCAGAAAGAAGCATGAGGTCACAAAGAGGTGGGAAGTGTGAGAGTTAAGGCCCAGGATGTATAAGAAAGTTCAACATACTAGGGCCAGGAGAACCTGGCCGAATACTAGGCTATCCATGGTCCCCTGTCACAAGGACTGATCCAGACGACCCATGGAGGAGGATATCCAGCTGGTTGGGGAAGGGGAAGGGGGAGCATCTGAGAATTGGGGATAACAACTCATTGTTTGCCCACTAAATAATGGAACTCATTATGGACAATAAAAACATTTTTAAAAAAAAGAAAGAAAATTCAGTGTCGTCTGGAAGAGAAAAGCTGGGAAAGTGACAAAGCCTGTTCCAGACAATGACTTAGAGCTGCCTAGAACTGATGACAATCATTCCCAACTAGAGCTTAACAAACCTCACAAAAGAAGAAAAAAAAATCAAAAATCACAAGCGAAACATAGAAAACCAAATCTGGGGAGAGAGAAAGAAGAGAAAAGGAGAGGAGAGATAGAATGAGAACTACGACAGCTAGACTGACCGCTAACTCCTCAGGAAGCTCCACAGAGGCTGGAAGATGGAGAAACAACTTCAGTGTCCTGGAGAGAAGAGTCACGTGTCCCTAGAAACACTGAGGAAAACAATGGCCAGCGTCATTGA
>PVHP010019505.1:0-31790 GCA_004024765.1 Zapus hudsonius
TTTCAGGACAAGGAGTCTGGCAGAAAAACAGCAGCTCTGGGTTCAGTGAAAGACTCCATTTCAAGGAAACGGGCAGATGAGTGCAAAAGAACACCTGACAAGGGGTGCCAGAATCTACACACACACACACACACACACACACACACACACACACACACACACTGGGGAAAGCCCTAAAAAATATCAAATAAGACCTGGAGAGATGGTTCAGTGGTTAAGGTGCTTGCCTACAAAGCCTAATAACCCCGGTTTGATTCCCCAGTACCCACATAAAGCCAGATACACAAAGTGGCCCATGCATCTGGAGTTCATTTGCAGTGGCTGAAGGAAGGTCTGGCTGTGCCCATTCTCTGTCTGTCTGTCTGTCTGTCTCTCTATCTCTCTCTGCTTGCAAATAAATAAATAAAAATATTTTTTTTTAAAAAATCAAATAAAAACAATTCTGTCGTCACATACATCTCCTTCCATAGGGATATGCTCCCTAAGTCCATAGAAATGCTTGGCTTAGAGCCCTCCTAAAATCCACACTTGCTCCGTGGCCCACCTGAGTGAGGGTGGGAGCCTTGTCCGGAGAGGTGGCAGGAAAGTTTCTTTTTGCAGAAATTCAATCTCTTCCTAGAAAAACAATTGCTTCCGACACTGACTGGCTGGACTCTCTCATCGCAGCATCATGGGAGCTTATTGGAAAGCTGAGATGTTACTTTACATTCTGTCTTCCTGCCTCCAGGCTCCAGCTGGCTGTTGGAGGCATCCTTTAAAACCCTAAATCACAACTATCACTGGCCCACCTAAACTCTATGGTGACTTCCATTGCCTGCTTACAGTTCAAATTCCTTCGTTTCATAGCATGCTTTCTACGCCTCCTGTCCCTGTTACCTTTTTAAAAAAATTTATTTGTTTACAAGCAGAGAAGATAGAAGAGAGACAGAGAGAATGGGCATACCAGGCCTCCAGCCACTGCAAACAAATTCCAGATGCATGTGCCACTTTGTGCATCTGGCTTTACCTGGGTACTGGAGAGTCAAAACTGGGTTGTGAGGCTTTGCAGGCAAGAGCCTTAACCGCTGAGTTATCTCTCCAGTCTCCTGTTACCTTTTAAACTACCCAATGGGGAACCTGTGTCTGATGTACTCTGCGTAACATCTGCTTTGAATTAAGCTTCATACAGAAAACTGAGGGGTAAGATAAGATGGTGCTTAGAAGCAGGGTAGCCAGAGATGGACACCGGAAGGTGACTTTGAAGAAAGGCTGAAGGAGAGAGAGAGAGAGAGAGAGAGAGAGAGAGAGAGAGAGAGAGAGAGAGAGAGAGAGAGAGAGAGAGAGAGAGAGAATATCCAGGTATCCAAGAGATGAGCATTCTAAGCAAGTAGTGAGAAAAGCAGGCCTTAAGACCCTGAGGTAAGAATATGTCTGGCACCTTCAAGGACCAGTTGAGGTAGGGTGAATGAGAAAGAGCAAAGTGACTAGGGGTCTGGCTGAAGGCCATGGGCTGGAAAGATAGCTCAGCAGTTAAGGTGCTTGTTTCTGCAAAGCCTAATGGCCCAAGATCAATTCCCTAGTACCCACGTAAAGCCAGATGCACAAAATGGCACATGCATCTGGAGTTCATTCGCAGCAGCTGGAAGCCCTGGCATGCCCATTCTCTCTCTCTCTCTCTGCTTGCAAATTTAAAAAAAATAAAATATTAAAAATATAATTCCTACCCAGGTCTGTAGCCTATGCTGCCAGTGATAATGTGTACACTGTCCTGAAGAAGAAATTTTAGCAGGATCTTTTATCCCAGTGACTGAAAACTATTTGGGGTGCATTAGTGTTTTGGTTAGACCTCTTGGGGTGTTTCCCCACACTAGACCCATAGCAGCGTCTACAGTAGGTTATGTGAACATCTCTTTTCCACCCCCATTTTGTGGGCAGTTATGGAAATGCACATCTTGTTTGGTTTGTTTTTGAGGCAGGGTCTTCTTCCTTTAGCCCAGGCTGACCTGGAACTCGCTCTGTAACCACAGGCTGGCTTCAAACCCATCCATCCTCCTTGCTCAGCATGTGGGACTAAAGGTTTGCACCACCACACCCAGCAGTACTTAGTATTATTTTTTTTTTTGAGTGCCAGGAAAAAATAGTGAATTAAGATGTCACAACCCTTTTCATCACAGCTCCTTCCTTTTGTAGTAAAGTGTATGCAACATAAATTTGCCACCATAACCATTTTTAAGCGAACACATTGAACACATGCACATTATTACATTATTGTATCCATCGCATCACCTCCATTTCTCTCCAGAACTTTCTCATGCTCCCCAGCTAAAGATTTGTTGTTGATTTTTATTTATTTATTTGCAAACAGAGACAGATGGAGATAAGCAGAAACAGAGAGAGAGAGAGAGAGAGAGAGAGAGAGAGAGAGAGAGAGAGAAAGAGAGAGAGAGAATGGGGCTACCATGTCCTTTAGTGCAAAGGAGTTCCAGATACATGTGTCACTTTGTGCATCTGGCTTTCCATGGGTACTGGGGAATCAAACCTGGGTTTCAGGCAAGCACCTTACCCACTAAGCAATCTCTTCAGCCCCTGGCAGAAGTTTGAACTCATTAAAAACTATCTCCCTATCCCTGAGTCCCTCAGCACTGGGCAAGCACCAATGTTCTTTGGTCTTTGTAGCTGGTTACTTCTGGAACTTCACAAATTCACACAGTCTTTTGTTATTAGCTCTGTGACCAGCTTATTTCTTCTAGCGTTCTGTCTTCAAGGCACATTTTACACTGTATCTGGATTTTCTGTTCTTGTCTGGGTATAATAGGATTCCACCGTATGTGCATACTGTGTTTTCTCTATCCTTTTGTGCCTGCCTCAGTGAGCCATCACTGGACTCTGCCTACTGTGAATAACACAGTGCAGACTGCTATCAATCCTGAGCCATCACCCTTTCCTGGCAGGAACTCTGCACGGGACACTCTTCAGTGGTGGGAACTGGACTGTGTGATCACCATCTCCATTCCTAGTGATTGGCTTTATGACCTCTGTGGTTGACCAGTACTCCATCCCAGGAGCCCATGAGAATGAGGAGCTGGGAGCTCTCAGGCGAGGGGCTTTGGCCTTCCCCATCCCTTCCTTCTATGAAGGGAGGTCAACAGGCTGGATCGTGAAGGGTTCTTGCAGGTGGTCACAGCTGCTTCTGATGATGGTCTTATTTGCTACGCTCAGGTGCCTACAACTCCGGATTCGGATTGAACTGGTTGGAGGCACCAACTGCATTTAGAAGGTTCCCCGGGTGATAGTCCATTTTCCTTTTCTATTTTTGGTGGTGCTGGGGATCGAACCCAGGGCCTGTGCTTGCTGAGCATTTTCTCGCGAGGTCCTAATGGCAGATCACGGCATGAAACAGACTCATCACAGATGCTTTACCTCCATCCTCTTCCATGTGACCCAGGTGCCCGCCATCCTTCACATGGAATAGTCTTTTTAGACATCAGCTAATCAGTTAGCTACTAACTAAGTCCTGAGCCAGGGAGCAGGGTCCCTCACATAGCTGAGCCTCAGTTTCCTTGGTGGTAAGATGAGATAACAGAATCCATGCAGCATTTTCCCATGAAGGCTAGTACATACAATGCATGACTCTGGAGCTAGTTAGTACTCAGAAATGTGAGCTCTGGCTGTGAGCATGGTTTATGTTCTAGCGGGAACTCTAGCTCTTCTTATCTCCCTTCCAGAAGCCAACTGTCCCCTCCTTCTGGGGTGGCCAGGCCCTGCTCCCCTGCTGAGCCATGTTCCTGGGAGATGTCTGCTCAGGACTTGAGATAGAACTGAGTCAGAGACTATGGAGACTTGACTCACCAGGTCTTCAGCGCCGAAGCTTGCCCTGTGGGTCTCATGACATTCCTGGAAAAGAAGAGAATACTATTGGGTTGAGTTCATCAGACACTTCCTTGGCCCTCCCGTTAGTGTGTCGGGTGCTCTGAAGGGAATGGGCAGTGGTCCAGCGAAATCTGAGCCATCAAAGGCCAGGCAGGGCCGGCCCACAGGGCCTAGACACTCTTCTTAAGTCGGCTCACCCTCTTCCCACAGACCCATTCTGCTCCAGGCCCCAGGCCACAGACTTTCCCCACCCTCCAGGCTCCTGGGAAAATGTTCCTGCTGAGGTGTGTCAGCTGAGTCCTGCTGGAGGCATGGGTGTGGCCGGAAAGGGCCACCCACACTCCAGAGAACAAGAGAGGGAAAATTCCCTTTCTGGAGCCAGAACTTCTGGAGCCTTGAGCTGAAGCCAGGTAGAGTGAGCATTCATTTCTCTGATGCCTTATTATTCCTCCCCTGGCATCCCTGGCTGGCAGTGTGACCTGTCTCTGCCTCCAGCATCTGTGGCCTTCCCTACATCTCCAGAGCTATTCCTGGAAAAGCCACTGTTGTTTTTGTCACTTCTCACCAAAGTTGGAGTCTCCTACCTTCACCCTTGCCTGCCCTGTCCGCCCCCATCCCTGACCCCCACACCCTCCAGCAGAGCCGTCCACCTGCCACTGTGTCAAAATATATACCGCTGAACCTCTCTCTCTCTCTCTCTCTCTCTCTCTCTCTAACATACACATAATCTCAAGACTTTTTCCCAGCTTTCCTTTGATTTTATGATTAGGGCAAAGATTCTTAACAAGTGCAACAAGGCCATATGTATTAGGGGTTGGCTTGGTTGTAACCAAAAAAACAAAATTAAATTTTTTTTTGTTTTGTTTTTGATGTAGGTTCTTGCTCTAGTCCAGACTGACCGGGAATTCACTATGTAGTCTCAGGGTGGCTTTGAACTCATGGCAACCCTCCTACCTCTGCCTCTCAAGTGCTGGAATTAAAGGTGGGTGCCACCAAGCCCTGCTAAAAACCAAAGTTTTAAGAGGTAAAATTTTATTTTGTCGTATGAAGTCTGCAGTTGAACCCGCCAGCATCGGCACAGCTAACTCCTAAAAGTCACACAGACCCAAATGACTTTAGTTGTCTATTCTGTCATCTTCAGCATATGATTTCTATCCCATGGTTAAGAAGGACTGTGCAGGCTCCAGGCATGGAGCTAAATCCCAGGCCCCAGGAAGGAGGAATCACATGAAACACTTTTAACTTAAATCTTGAGGAGTGCTGGCTACAGCTGCCTGAAGATGGAATCTTTTATTTGCCCATCCAAGTACTAACCAGGCCCTATGCTGCTTAGCTTCAGAGTCAGATGAAATCAGGCATCTTCAGGGTGGTGGGGACAGCTGGTCATGTGGTGCCCACAGTCAGGAAGAAGAGAGCGATGAGCTGGGATACTCAGCTCCATTTCTTCTTTTGCCTTTTTTCTTCTGTCCAGACCTCGGGCCAAGCGATGGTGTGACCCATGTTCAGGGTTCCCCTCTTCAGTTAAACCTCTCTGGAACACCTTCACAGACAGGCCCAGAGATGTGTCTCCTACGTGATTCTACATTGAGTCAATTGATAATAATTGTTGCAGCAACCTTCTCATTGCTGGCCCAAAACACTGGACTGAAAGCACCCCCAGCAACACACCTCCTCCAGCCGGCCTCCACTTCCCAAACTAGGAAGGTCCCAGGTAGGGACCTAGCATTCCACACACATGAGTTTATTGGGGACATGTGCTTCAAACCACCACAATAATTAACCATCATTGTGGTCGTGGCTCAGCTCAGAAGGTGGAGGAAGGGGAGGTGTTGTAGTTAACCTTCTCATTAGTGCACAAAGAACCTGACCAAAAGCAGGTTGGGGAAAGAAAGGGTAGATTTTGGCTTACAAGCTTGAAGGGAACTTATGATGGCAGGGAAACGGATGGCATGAGCAGAGGGTGGACATCACCTCCTGGCCAACAGCAGGTGGACAACAGCAGCAGGAGAGTGTGCCCGTAAGCCTGCCCCCAACAACATACCTCTAACAAGGTTCCAATTCCAAAATTGCCATCAAGCATCAGAACATATAAGTTTATGGGGGACACCTGAATCACACCAGACAGGAGGATAGATATAAACGACAACTGGCAGATACGTCCCCTAACCCTTAAGTTTCCTCTGAGCCGCACGTCAACCTTACGTTTTCTTCTCTTAGCTCTCTCCTGCCATACGCGTACTCCATGAGCCCCGTATATGTGCGACACACCCTTGCCCATGCTTCAGCACTTCCCCAGCCCCACCCTCCTCAAAAACTCTCCATCAGAAGCTTCCTCAGTCCTCAGGAACCCCTTTTTGTTTGAGTTTCTTTTTGTAAATTTTTATTTATTGATTTGTAAGGAGAGAGAGAGAAAGAAAGAGATGAAATGGGTGTGTGCCAGGGCCTCCAGCCTGCTGCAAATGAACTCCAGATGCATGTGTCACTTTGTGCATCTGGCCTAACCACTGAGCCATCTCTCCAGCCCAGGGAACTCTTTTTATTTATTTATTGTCCATAATGAGTTACATTATTTAGTGGGCCAACAATGAGTTGTTATCCCCAATTCCCCAATGCCCCCCTCCCCATCCCCAATCAGCTGGATGTCCTCCTTGTGGGCCATCTGGATCAGTCCTTGTGGCAGGGGACCATGGATAGCCTAGTATTCAGCCCAGTTCTCCTGGCCCAAGTGTGTTATTACTGAGGGGTGCCATGCCTCTGGATAGTCTCCCCCACCACAGCTCTCACAATCTTTCCGCCCCAGGGAACTCTTTTGAATTAGATCCAACTCTCATTTGTTAGGAGTTCCTTTGCCTCCCCTTACGTGCATGGTTTATGACATACAGACTGCATTATTGTCGCAATTACGCATTGGTTATATGACATTATTTGAATGTTTTCTGCCTCTGTGATGAAGGCAAGGATTAGGTCTGTTTTTAAACGCTCTAGACCAGGGATGTCCAAACCTTTTGGCTTTGGAAAAGGATGTTGTCATCTGCAGGTGTGCTGGGCCACATCCATAGCCATCCTGGGATTCATGTCACAGTTTGGATGTGCCTGCTCTAGAATATCCTGCCCGGCACATTGTGGGTGCCTGGTAAACATTTGCTGGATGAATCAGTGAGTAAATATACTTATTACCAAAAATATACAAAATATGTTTCCAGGATGTAAGCAAGGCATTTTACTGGGACAAGTGGTAAGAGGTGCTCAGGAGGACTAGGGAGGGACAACAGATCAGAGGGACGGTTATAAATGACTCACTCCAGAGGCTGCAGGCTTGAGGGAACTAGAGACTTGTTTTCTGGTGTCGGTTCAGCCATCAGTAGCTGGGCTTTGCCTGGGGACCGAAGTGGTTGGATACTGGATGTGCTTTGAGGACAGACCTGGCAGTTGCTGCCAAGTTGGATGTGGGGGTCAGGAAGAGAGGGTCAAGAATTGGTATTGGATTTTTAGCTGGATAAATGGAAGCCTTTTGGTGAGAGAAAGAAGCAGGTTTTCAAGAGAAGAGTTGAAGGGTTTTTTTTGTCTGTTTATTTTTTATTTTTTCAAAGGGATCTCTAGTTCTCATAGCCAGTGGTAACACTTTAGCTTTTTCCCAGGCACCTCCATGCCTGTGTCAAGGCACGTGACAGAGAGTACCAAGGGAACAGAAAGGTTGGAGAAGTCCCACCTTGCAAGGATAACAGTTGCCAGGCAAGAAGGTATATAGTCTAACTCCACAATAGACAAGTGGTCAGCTGAGCCTAACCTGCAGTTCAGGTAGAAGCAGTCACTGTCTGCCCAGGGCTGGTATGAGTCTATGCATGATCTGCCTCTATGACAGTTGTTGCAGTCAGCTTTCTAGTTACTGCGCAGAAAGAACCCAAGCAAAAGCGGCTTGTGGAGGAATGGGTTTATTTGGCTTACGGACTCGAGGGGAGACTCCATCCTGGCAGGGAAAATGATGGCATGAGCAGAGGGGTGGACATCACCTCCACCACAGCACTGCAAACAGTGGCAGGAAGGTGTGCCAAACACTGGCAAGGGGAAGCTGGCTTATAATCAATCCCTAAAAGCCTGCCCCCAGCAACACAGCTTCATCGAGTTTGTAAAATCCAAACTGCCATCAGCTGAGGATCAATTACCCAGGACACATTCATTTGTTTGTGGGGTCACCTGGATCAAACCATGACAACAGTCCTTGACAATTCTGTCAGGGTCAGGAAATCAAAGTGCCAAGCATCTCATATTGTGATTCCCCAATCTTTATTATATGCACTGTTCTCTAAGCAGTTGAGATCCAGTCAGTAAGACTGGCTGGCTGAGGTCCTTTCCTCACTCAACGTCTTTGTTTCTCATGGCTCATACTTTCTAGACATGCTGAGCTGAGCCCTACCTGCTGGGAGAGGCTACAGAAGGAGCTTACATACCCAGCTTTCCCGCCATCTTACCATTGCAGGAGCTTGCTTAGGATACTCTGAACATTTTACAGGTGAAAATTAGCAATTTAGTTTTTTTCGTTTGCAGTTCTTTGATGTCTAGAGACAGTGCTTTCCAAAGGCTAATTTTTTTTCAAAAGCATTTTTTTTTACAAAGATATTTCCAGGACTGGAATGGAACCAGAGTCACAGAAATTTAGTTAAACCTCCCCCTTGCCATCTAAGGGGCAGCCTCTCTCCAGCATGGTCAAGCGAATGGGCTTGGGGCTGGAAGGGGCAAAGTTGGAGGGTGATGGCATTCAGTCAGTATGTGATTGTTCGGTGATGGCGGCTCACATCTTGCCTCTCATCCTTTCATGAGAGTGAGGCTCAGAGCTTTCTCACCCAATCCATGCTAACTAGATGGCTGTGGGGCCCCTAGCTTTGGTCCAGACCGCAGACAACCTGACCTAGGAGAAGAGAGAGATGGTGGCCTTGTCTGCTCCTCAGGTGGGGACACTGATTGAGCCTAGTGCAGTACCCCAAACTAAGGAGACCCTCAGGATGGATACTGAACAGACCTCTGTAAGAACGTGTGCTCTGGAGTTTCAGCTTCCACGGTGCAAAGTTTTCTCCTTTCAGGCATCCTCATACCACCAGGCCAGTGTTCCGTTTCAAGGCTTTGATGGGGTCAAGTTTAACTGCAGCTCAGAGACATTAGCAACACCAATACTGTTACTGTCATCAGGATAAACTTACCTGCTAGGTTGCTTCTCTACCCAGAGCTCTGTCATTTCTATGATCATAACTCTATGCTTCTTTACTATCAGGCTTCTATACTTTTGGTCCACAGTTTCACTGGCCAGAGAGTGGTTCCCTGGACAGCGAAAAACTTATCACTGAGAGTTGGCTAAGAATGGGGAGTCTTGGGTACCACCCTTGACCAGCTTAATCAGAATCTGCCCTTTAACAGTGTCCCATGGGAATGCGATGGACATTCAGGCTTGGGAGCCACTACTCTAGAACATTCTATATGCTTTCTTCTATTAGATATCCGATTCACCTAACATGGAGGTCTCTCCGGTCTGTTATAAGAATTGAAAATGTGAAGGTAACATCTTTCTCTAGAAAGTGTCGACAGCTTGTGACGTCACTCTTATCATTGTCAGCTCACAGTGGTTTTGTGCTTAGGAACAACTGTGGTTTAGTTTATGAAGGAAGACAGCCCGGTGTGGTATCACAGGCTTCTAATCCCAGCACTTGGGAGGCAGAGGTAGGAGGATTGCTGAGTTCGAGGCCAGCCTGGCACTGCAAAGTAAGTTCCATTGCAGCTTAGGCTAGAATGAGATCTTACCTTAAAAAAAAAATCCCAGAAGCCTATGAGACTTGAGAACAGAAAGTTCCCAGTACATTTCTATTATAGATTTTTTTAGTCACATTGGTGACTTTCTCGTATATTGTCACCGAAGGAATGAATGACTCTGGTCCCATTAGACATGGTTCTTTACCATACCAACTGGGTATTCAAACTCCTAGCGTCTAGGAGCAGCATAAGGACATTGTTGGATGCTGAAGTCAGGACAGATGTGGGACCAAGCCCCCAGCAGATCTTGGGGTAAGACTTCTCAGAGGGTCGGCCCGATGCCAGTCATAACAGCCCACCCAGGACAAAAGGATGACAATTCCTTCATGTGATGAGGTGTGCTCACTTGCTGACTCTCTCCGTGATGACCTCCCCAGTGAAAGCTGAGGGACTCCAGTAAGTTCAGCCTTTGAAGAGCTTGAAATCCCCAAAGTGGGGAAGAGGGACAGATGGGGCAGAGGGCACAAAAAACCACTTGCTGGACCAGGGAGAGGACCTCTGAAATTTAGTTCCAATGAAACTCAGAACTGACTGTAGGGTGAGCCTGGAGCTTTCACCAAAACATGACCAACTTAGTGGCTGAGACAGCTCAGTTAGGTCATCTGCCTGATTCAGACCCTTCCATTGGAGCTGGTCGGCTTTGTTGTACCAGGCCCCAGAAACTGCAGCCCACTTCCCACCTGAAGGTTCCAGGGCTCAGGGGAGGACTCAGATGGGTAGGTGTGGATACTACTATGGTCAGCCCTGATGGGTGCGCAATCCTGAAGGGTCCTGGAGATCACAGAATCCAGCTGTCTTGTGTCAATTGGGAAACCCAAGCCAAGTTCCCAGAGAGGAAAGGGCTAGCCCTGGGTTCCACGGCATCTTCTGGCCCAGCAAAATTTTCCTGGTCCTGAACACCCTATGGGCATCATCCTGAGACCCAAATGTTGTGGGAGGGAGAGAGAGAGAGAGAGAGAGAGAGAGAGAGAGAGAGAGAGAGAGAGAGAGAGAGAGAGAGAGAGAGAGAGTCCTTCTAAGAGTCCTTGGAAAAGCCCCTCTTGTTACCACATCTGCTGCCCTTGGACAGGTTGCTTTCAAATGGAATGCAGCTTTGTCCCCTAGGCAGATCTCTCTCTCTCTCTCTCTCTCTCTCTCTCTCTCTCTCTCTCTCTCTTTTCCCTCACAATTTTTTTAGTCTAAGTGAAGATCCTACCTAGGATTCTACTTTAGGATCCAGGGTGCCCCCTGGGGCTGTGATCTCCCTGCCTCCGAATTCCTGGGCTGGGCCCCCTCCCTGCCCACTTCCTTCTGGAGCTATTACTTGTTCCATAGCCCTCTCTTAGTAGATCTAATCTCTGAGGGGTAGGTAGGGAATACAGCTTCACCTATTTGCTCATTTCCAGAGTGTTTCTATTAGTTATTCATCCCAAATTTTGTTGAGACAAAATACTTGACTAAAGCAACTTAAGTAGGAAGAGTTTATTTCCTTTCCCAGGTCCTTGAGATACAGCCCATCTTGGGGGGTGGGGAAGGGCATTGTGGCAGGAGCTGGAGGGGACTGATCACTTTACATCCAGGAAGCAGAGAGTGCCACATGCTGGCATTCAGCTCATTTCTCTCTTTTTATATAACCCAAGACCCCAGCCCATGCCTACATTTAGGGTGGGTCTTCTCAAGTCAACTTCCCTAATCTAGAAACTCCACAGCAAGCCCAGAGGTTTCTTTCCATGGGGATTCTTCTACATTCCATTCAGTTGACTAACCATCACGGTACCAAGCCTGCACCAGCTGCTCATAGAGGTGGCACCAATTCCTGGGTGACCCCTTCTTCTTTCTGTCCTGACAGATTCAGAAGCCAGTACCTTGGACTCACAGTCTTCCACCACACTGTTCCTGTCCTCCGAGGAGCCTGGCCCCTCCACCGCTGCCCTGCCTTCTCCATCCTCCTCATCCTCCGAGGAGCCCCAAGCCTTCTCCCCTGGCCCCACTGCATCCGCCCCACCGGGCTCCAGCTCCTCTCGCCACCCTGGTCTCTATGTGGTCACCTCCTCCCCGGAGCCTGCACCTCAGCTGGTGGACTGGTTGCCTGGCTGCCCCTCGGCCACCTCTCCAGGTGTCCGGGGGGATGATCGTGAGCGGCTGCCACCTGCCCAGGCTGCAGAGAGGGGTTCTGCAGGCTTGGAGGAGCCAGCAGAGGACTCGGGCATCACCCAGCAACCCTGTGCCCCATCGGCCACTGCCAGCTTGGAAGCCAATGTCGGGGACATCCTGGTGGAGCTACGGACCATGAACGGTCACCTGGACATCATAGCAAGGGCCCTCACTAAACTGGCCTCATCTCTGGGACCCCAGACCCAGCCTGTGTCAGATGTCCCCCCAGATGCCAACTAACAGGGTCCTTGGGCCACTTGGACAAGAGGGTGCTGAGCACATAAGGCATGTTTGCTGGTCCTTGGGGAATGTGGTGGAAGAGCAATGCTTGCTTAGCAGAATGGACTCTATGTCACTCTGAAGGGATGGCATTTCTCACTTTGCCCTCTCCCCGCGTTTTCCTCCACCTTCAAACTGTCCCTGTGTTTAAAGCTCCTGGTAGAGAAATAGCTTCTGGAGGGTAATGACAGGTGTCCCGGTCAAGATGCTTAGAGAAGCGGCCCTTCCCTCTCCACCCCTGTGACTACTGAGCCAGTAGAGAGAAGAGGAGGACCCACCTCCAAAGCATTCTTCAAGACCATCTTTATCAACCCCCTCTTCCCCAATGCTGATGGCGTGGCCAACTCTGGTAACAAACACATTTCTTTTTAAAAAATTTTTTTTTGAAAAAAATGACTTATTTTTTTCATTATACCCATATCTCAAGAGACACATGCAGGGCATGGTGGCAGCTGCCTTTAATCCCAGCACTTGGGAGGCAGAGGTAGGAGGATCTCCGTGAGTTTGAAGCCAGCTTGGGACTACAGAGTGAATTCCAGGTCAGCCTGGACTAGCCTGGACCTTACCTCTAAGAACAACAAACAAACAACAACAAAAAAACCCTGACATATTAGAAAACTAGGGAGGAGGGTATTTAAGTCTTTCTTATGAATAAGAAAGTATTTGTGGGATAAATAAAATGTGTATACCCATTTTCTGGGCATTGGCCTTGGGATGTCTTTCCCCTTTGCATGGACCTTGTCCTTTTGATTTTGATTGTCTACCAGCCCTCTGTTACTCCTGGATTTTATTTTAACTGCTTTTTAATAGCTGTAATGAATCAACTGCTGACACTTCTCATGAGTCCTTATAAACTATACTGAATTTTCCCCTAAACTTGAATAGAAACCTAACAATAGTATGACTATGGGCACTATGGCAGAAACCAGAATTCCTGGCTTCTTTCTACTCACCTTCCCTAAAATTGTGAGAGCCCAAAATGTCTCTAGTCATCGGCAATGTACTCTTCCCAGGTTAAGGTCTGATGACCTAGATAGGACGTCAGAAATCTGGGATAACCCACACTCTAGGATACAGCCTTCTCTAAAGGGGCTCTCTCGACCTTCCTATTTGAACTACAATGTTTGTCTGTCTGCCGTTTTCCCAGAAACAAACATGGGTCTGAAACCCACATTGCAGAGTAAAATTCCATCACTGCAGTGCTCACAGCTGGGGCACAGGGGAGCTCACAGCTGGGTCTGCACCCCCAGAGCATCTCTGACCTCAGTGTTCGGGAAGAGAACTGGTTAAGTCATGGATCTGCACTCTAAGTTCTGGGCAGGGCATGAGGCTCCTGGGAGGTGCTGACTCTATGGGTATAAGACACACTTGGGATTGCAAATGAGTTATGAGGGGCCGTCTGCTCTGGGATTTCAGTTTGGATTGCTACTGTTCCCAGGAACTTATGTCTTTCAGCACTCCACACATGCCTAGACTCTTTAGCCAAAACGTGCCTGGCTGAACCTTGGGCTCATGGGCTCTCTCTCCCTCTCTTCTTTCCTTCTTCTTCTTTCTCTTCTTCTTTTCTCCTCCTCCTTTTCTCCTCCCCTCCTTCTCCTTCTCTTCCTCCTTCCTCTCTCTCTCTCTCTCTCTCTCTCTCTCTCCCTCCCTCTCAGGCAAGGTATGTAAGATCTAGCCACCCACTTCTAAATAAGTTTTTGTTGACTTCATTCCACTTCAACAAACATTCATCGAGTGTCCACAATGCTGGTGCTCCAGGGGCCACACAAGGATAAATAAGGTCCCTACCCTGCACAGACTCCCGCCTAGGATCTCACACTGAAGATTATCAACAGCTCCAGTGTGTAAACAGTTTGAAGGGGGTGAGGGAAGCCACAGAGTGTGGGGGTCGATAATATCCCCAAGGAGGCCAGGCTTCTTGTGGTTTGATTTTGGGTGACTTATTAAAAACCTTTGGACCTCACTCTCTTAATCTGTATCAAGTGAGGTTGACATCTACTCTCCCAGAAGGCAGACATGGAGGTGAAGGCGCTTGGCACTCCCAGAAAGTGCTGCCCAAATGCCCTAAAATGCCTTTGGATTATAGTTGTTTCCACATCATTATGTCCCCTCTCCAAGGGACATCACAAAAGGCCACCTTGGGGCTGGAGAGATGACTCAGTGGTTAAGGCACTTGCCTCCAGTGCCTAAGGCCTCGGGTTCAATTCCCCAGTACCCACATAAGCCAGACCCACAAGATGGTGGCCCTGGTTCTCTCTCTCTCTCTCTCTCTCTCTCTCTCTCTCTCTCTCTCTCTCTCTCTCTCTCTCTCTCTCATCTCTCTCTGTCTGTATCTCTGTACTTGAAAATTAATAAATGAATATTTTAAAAAAATAAAAATAAAGGCCACCTTGGTGGAAGGAGAGTTTTAGACTCAGGTATCAGTTGCCTTCCACCTCTGAGGAACTCTGCCCTGTCCCCAAAGGCCTGCCCTTTGATCTGCCTGCACTTCAGCTGAAGAGCAGAGAGCCAGGCATTCTGCAACGGCACCTGGGAGCACAGGACTTTTTTTTTCTTTTCTCATTTGTTCTTTTGAACAGTCTCTCCTTCCAATTTGAACTAATTTCCTTTGTATTTGGTTAAAACCAACAATAGCACAAGTGACCTCTTTCAAGAACAAAGAGGGGCTGGTGTATAAAGCCTAAATCCAGATGCAATGAGTAAATCCTTTGGCCAGAACCCACCTTTCAGGAATGAAAAGTCTTACTGAAGTTTCATCTCTAACACAGGACCACGCAATATTTTGGCGTCTACTCTCTGAAATGCGTGTGTCTATGTACAAATCCTATGTGGGTCCAATTTTATCCAGCTGTGACCAGAGCATGCTGCCGTTTCATAAAATTTTAAAGTTGAAAATAGATGAGAGAAGTCTTTTTTTTTTTGCACCTGAGTCATACGTGTGCAGTGCATGCAGGTGTGTATGCAGATGTGCAGGGGACAACATCTGGTGTCTTCCTCTATTGCTCTTCTTTGTTATTTCCTTGAGATGAAGTCTCTCACTGCACCCAGAGCTGCTGGTTTTTGGTCAGACAGGCTGACCGGTGAACCCCAGCGATTTTCCTATCTCTGCTCCCCCATAGGACAGGGGTTACGGAAGTGCACGGCCATACCCAGCTTTTTACATAGGGGGTGCTAACAAAGTCAGGGGTCTCTGGCTTTCTACAAGCCTCATCTTTTGCATAGCAAGTGCTCTCACCCACTGAGCTATTTCCGTAACCCCAATCTTGCCATCATAAACAAAGAGGCGACATTTGACAGACCGATTTTAATCCTGTTTCCAATTTTTCACAAATAAAAGCAATAGCACAGTTAATATATCTGAACATACACACGTGTGCTCATTTGTAATTAGGTTGTTAAAGAAAATTCTCGAACATTGATTGCTGGGTCCATGGGCATCCACTCCTGCTTCTTTCTTAGCTTGTTGCTGGGCCTTCAGCAAGGGTTATAACAAAGGGAAAGTAGAAGAATTGTAGGGGGAACAACGGGGTCAAGAAAGGTATCTTGGGTTGGAGAGATGGCTCAACGGTTAAGGCACTTGCCTCCAGTGCCTAAGGTCCCATATTTAATTCACCAGGACCCACATATGCCAGACCCACAAAGTGGGTTGGCCTGGTGCACTCTCTCTCTCTCTCTCTTTCTCTCTCTCTCTCTCTGTGTGTGTGTGTGTGTGTGTGTGTGTATCTCTCTGCTTGAAAATGAATAAATAAAATATTTTTTTTTAAAAAGAAAGGTGTCTTCTCAAATTAGCACATATACCTCAGGCCATATAAGAGCTGTGTGACGTTGACTTGAAGAGGTGAATCATGGGTATAGTCAGGTCTGGCCAGAAAACAGAAGTTTTTCTCTGGAGTTTTCTCAGTGAGGGGACAGAAGTCAAGAACGGAAAGGAAGGGTTGCAGGAATAATGGAGGCAAGGGGAAGCTCCCCAGTGGTCAGCAGCTGCGGCCAGCACCCCCTCAAGAGCCCAGGAGAAGTCTCCTGGGGATACAGGGGTCCTCGATTCAGTCTGAACCACTGCAGCAGGAATTGGAGGATGGCTCTAGAACAGGACCCTTGACACTGCAGCTACACTCACCCTTGGATGTCACAGAACAGGCTTCCTCTGCTTGAAACCCCACCAGAAGTCAGAAGAGAGGAGGAGAGAGAGTTGCTTACCCCTCCTCCCATCTTCTTGAGCTCTGCCAGGGCCTCTCTTTCCCAGGGCCTAAGCAAGACCAATGGAAGGAGCTGGGATATTGTTCTATGTGGGGACTCAGCCCCACTGTGACATAGGTCAGGAAAGGGTCACAAGTAGCCCTGGTCAGTAACAGAGGTGCAGGAGTTGTAATACAAAATGCCCCTCCCCATTTGTTTGTGGTTTAGCCTCGGATTTATTCCTCAGCTGGTAGAGCCTTTGGTAGGTGGAGCCTTGCTGGAGGAGGTGTGCCACTTGGGGGGGGGGTGTTTTAACACATCCTCTATGTCTCACTCAGTTGACTCTACTTCCTCCATGCTGATGTGGGCACGTGCTGCTCAGCTGTCTGCGCCTGGCACTCTTTCTGCACCATGATGAAATGTCCCCTGGAAACTGTAAGCCAGAAATAAACTCTTTCCTTCCATAAGCTGCTTTGGGTTGAGTGTTTTGTCCCAGCAATGAAAAAGAAACTGAGTCCAGGAGTTTATCTTTTTATTATTTTTAAATGCTGCTGTCAGTCAGAGAAAGGAGGCTGGGAAGTCATGAGTCACCAAAGATTGAGACAGAGACCAATGGAGGTCTTGCTTGTGCCAGCAAAGGAAGGCTTGGCCTCTGGGACCACAGAAGAGTGCTACACAGCACTTCCTGCCTCATTCCATGTCGCTCCACAGTGGTAGTGCGCTTTGGAGACAGTCCTAAAAAGATAGCTTTGATGCTGCATGCAGACTGGTTGGCTCCTGAGCCTTCTTGATGGGTCACTAGACCCTAGGTAGGATTGTCACCCTGACACACAGGAAGGCAGCCTGCCTGAAAGAGTTATGTCTTAATCCCTTCGTGCTATTTGAACACAATACCCAAGACTGGGCCATCTTTCAACAACACAAATGTACTTCTCAGTTTGGAAGGGTAGCAAACTCAAGGTCAAGGTACCAGTAGGGGTACAGGCTTTGCTTTTAAAGTGTAGCCTGTTAAATCAGGCATGGCGGCAGATACCTGTAATCCAAGTGCTTGGGGGGGTGGTGGAGGAGGGTGAATCAGGAGTCTAAGGTCACCCTCATGACATAGTGAGTTTGAGGCCAACCTGGGGATAGGAGACTCTGTCTGCAACAAATGAACCAACAAACGAATGTTGTCTCTTTGCTGTCTTCTCAAGGTGGAAGGACAAGGGGGCAAAAAGACCTTGTCAGCCCCTCAGTCCTCTTTAAGGTACTACTCCATCAAGAAGAGGAGAATCCTGAGGAATCCATCACATTCCAAAAGGCTCTGCCTCCTGTGACAATCACACTGGGTTTTTAGAGTTCAGCATATAAATTTGGGAGGAATGTAATATGTTCCAACCATATATCCGTGACTTTCTTATTTCTTGGACAAAAATACCCAACCAGAAGCAGCTTATAGGAAGAAAGAGTTTATTTTGGCCTCTAGTTCCAGAGGGTAGAGTCCATTGTGATGGAGAGATCATGGCAGGAGCATAGGACTGGCCTTACATGTCACGTCAGCAGGGAGGAAGTAGAGAACAGTAAGTGGGTCCTCCACCTCCCAAAGGTTACACAAATTTCCAGAACAGCGCCACCACCTAGGGATTAAGTCTTCAAACACGTGAGTCTATGGGGACTCAGCATTCAAACCACTACAAATCATAGTAATCGTATCTCTCAGGACGCTGGCCCTAGCTACCTGTATCAAAATGACATCTGCACTTACAAGTGTGTGCTCTGTACGGGATGCCTTGAAAGGTTCTCATTTATTTCCTACAGTCACTCTGTAAAACAAAGTAAGGAGCTAGGGTCTACACCTCCATTTCACCAAAGCACAGAGACCATGTGACCTGCCTGGGGTCACACAGCTGGTAACTAACAGAGCCTGCATCTATCTGTACCTAAGTCTTTGGCGGTGCCTCTGTCTGGGCTGTCTCAGCCTGTTATTCGTAGCTCACAGCTCCGGAACTGTTGAGCAACCTTTGGCCACGGGCTTTCCCCCTGGGTGGCAGCAAACTGTCTCTCTGGAAGTAAGAGGTACCTGAAAAAGACGAACAGATGCCAGGAAACTAACAGGAAAACATGGAACCTCCCCAACCCCCTCTCCCTCCATTCCCTGCTGGCCAGAGCATTAATGCATCCTGAGAATGGGGGGCAGGGGGGTGAGAAGGAAGTGCCAGAGGACAGGACACTGCCAACTGGGTGGCTCCAAAGTACCCATAGTCCTCCAGGTCCTTTGAGGTCAATGCTCTTAAGCACACTAGATGTATACATACCACTACCTGGTGCTACTGTATTTCATCTCTCTCCTCCCTCGATGCCTCATGCCATCTGACTTAACCAACTCTGCCTAGAGACCAAGAAAATGCCAGGATTTCTACAGGTGTCTGTAGTAATTACCCTAGAATCTCAATGCCCAGGGTGCATTGTTACTGAGTTAGCAACAGCCTCCTGTAATGCCAGGCCTTCCACTAATCCTTTGCATAGGTGGGCTGACCTAACCTTTTGCTTTCCTGGAGGGGCTGACCAGGGAACTACTGATCTCAAATCGTTGCTATAAGGAAATGCTGAGCCCCTAAGAGGCTACAGGGAACACCTTCTCAGGTTCTTGGATGCAGCATTATCCTCCAAAATAAACAAGGTGCCCTCAGGAAGATGCTTTCTTTCTGGCCCATCCATCCCTTCCTGTGTACACACCGTATCCTGCCCACACCTTCTCTGGGGTGTCCAAGACCATCCAGGGAGAGAATTGACGCTCAGTACATGTTGATGGAGGATACAGTACTGAGACCGAGCCTCGAAGTGGCAAGCTCACCCTCTGCGTTCCGAGGGATGTTTGGACAGAGATGAAGTCCTGACGGTAGGCAGCCAGTCTGGCGTTGGCCCTGGACGGAAGGTCATGACAACCTGCTTCCGCTGTAGCTTCCAGACCTCGCCTTTGCTTGTTTGCTGGGAGTCTTGGTGTCTGCCCACAATGACATGACTCCTTCAGCTGCCCGGATGCTTGGCTCCGGGTGTGGGCTGCATAGCTTGTTTCCATGGTGAGCTGTGCTCCCTCTACGGATGCGCATTCATCTTGAGTGTCCCTTATAGCCACCCTGCTCCCCAAGTGGGGGATCTGATGGGGGAGGTCACCTCCATTTGTCTGGGCTTTGAGCTAGAGTGAACAAGTTTAGTAACATTTTTTATCGAGTCCTCTCTGATATCGCACTTTGTTTCAAAACAGGGCTGAGGTGTCTAGGGAGCATCATCAAGCCTGACCCCTTCATCCTGAGAATGTAGATTGGAAAGGTTACCAAGGCCACATGACTTGGGGGTGGAGGGGCAAAGTGGATGCAGTGCTGGCTGGGAAGAAACCTCCCATCTCCCGATGCACGTGTCCTCTCTACTCTGGGACATTTCCAGTATTATATCCTTCCCAGGAGGGTGAGATGTAAAGGGACAGGGCTGCTTGGAGCCATCAGGTGACTCCCTTCCCACAGCCATCCCCCCCTGTAGTGGTCACACACACGCAGAGAGAGAGAGAGAGAGAGAGAGAGAGAGAGAGAGAGAGAGAGAGGAATGGCTCAAAAATTGTAACTGGAGGGGCTGGGGAGATGGTTCAGAGGGTAAGAGTGCTTGCCTCACCAGCCTAAGGCTGTCTGAGCTCTTTTCCCAGCACCCACATTAAAAAACTGGGCATGGCCACATAGGCCCATAACCCTAATCCTGTGGGAAGTAGACAGAAGATCGATGAAGCTCACTGGTCAGTCAACCTGATCAAAAACAAACAAATAATCAGCAAAACTGTCAGCTCCGGGTTAACAACAGACTCTGTCTCAGGGAAATAAGTGGATGCATGGTAGAGGTACACCCCTTACTTCTGCACATGTGCACACACACACCACACGCACACACACACACCACACCACAGACACACACAGACATACACACATACATACATATACACATACATACACACACACCACAGACACACACACACACTCACACACACACACAATTAAACACAAAATCGTTTTTGTTTGTCTCAACCCAGGATTAGTAAACCATGGTGTGTGTTTTAAGTATAAATTATTTTATATAATTTGCAGACTTGGAATGACTTTTACATTTTAAGCCATCATTAAAAAATATTCGACAAAGACCATATGTGATGTTCAGATTAAAAATACTTACACTTATGTGGGGGCACACATCTTTGATCCCAGCACTTGGGGGGTTGAGCTGGAAGGATCACCGTGAGTTCAAGGCCAGCCTGGGACTACGGAGTAAGCTCCAGGTCGGTCTGGACTACAGTGAGACCCTACCTTGAAGACAATTAAAAAGAAAAATACACTCTGGCCCTTTGTGGCAAGATACCAATACCTGGCCTGGACTGTTGAGTTGTTCACCTAGTTGGGGTTTCCTGGTCTTCCTGGAGACTAGAGATTCCATCCTTATAGGTGGGTCCTGTAGCCTTTCAAGGACCGGCTTTGACATTCCAAGTTTTAACTCTTCTCCTTCATATGGTGCCTAAGGTTTAACATATGATTCTTGCTGTTGCTGTTTTCTCTCCTTGGAGTAAATTTCGGGAGACTCCCCATGGTGAAGAGCTGGAATTCTCCATAGATGGGAAGGCAGTACTGTTCCCATCCATGATACCTACAAATGACATGACCCATGCTGGCCCGAGGTGAGCGCTGAGAACAGACATCTGCCATGAGTGTGACCCAAGGAAAATGTCTTTTCCAGTCAAAGAGAAACATAAAGATGCTTCTATTTCCTCCCCCACCATGGCTGTGCTGGCCTCAGCCAGTTCCTGCCTGTCTAGCCTGGCCACTCATTTCTTTTTAGTCACTGAACCAGAATAACCACAAATCAAGCCGGAAGTGCATGATAACCTACTGAACTCTGCACAACTTTGGCTGGGCTGCTCCAAGCAAATGAAGCCCCCTGGTCTCTGCAGCTGGGAAGCATCCAGCCAGCCTCCAGTAGCAGCCAAGGGTCCAAGTACAGTGAGTGAGGGAAAGAGGGCTTAAAACCCGACAGGCTCGCAGAGCTATGAGCAAGACTTGAGCATCATAGCTGTTCGTGGTGGATTTATGAGCAAGTCATTTAGAGTTTAAATATGAGATAACACGTGGAGCTCTACTGGACGATGGCGTTTACGTGTGACGTGGGGGCTGAAATGGACCATGAACTCCCCTCTCCAAGACCTCAAATGCTCTGTGTTATTGACTCCCGTCAGGGCTGCAGCCAAGGCGCACTTCGTGGGCTCATAAATATAACATTATTAGACTAAAAAAAAAAAAATCCTTCCCGGACTGATTAGGCCCAGATTGGTCAGACCATAAATCAACACTGAATGAGAAGTACAAAGTTGTGAATCAATGTCCCAGATTTCCAAATTGGAACGAGAGGGGGGGGAGGAGGGAGAATAGCTGGAGTGTTTCCAAGATCTTTCTCTGCATCCCCTCCTCCCAGCAACTCCGTCCCATTGTGAGCTCACTTTATTTATATTTTAAAATCTTTATTATCCACAATTAGATCCATTGTATGAGCAAACATTGTGTTGGTATCCCCATTTCCCTCCTCCCTGTCCCCAATCCACTGGGTAACCTACTCGGTGGGCATGCTGGATCAACCTGTGGGGTAGGGGGTTATGGATAGCACCCGAGGCAGCCAGGTTCCCACCCTTTGTATGTTGTTGCTGAGGGGGGCAGTCTCTGGATTTTCTCCCCCATCATGGCTCTTACAGTCTTTCTCCCCTTTCTTCCCTCTTCCTTCACCCACCATGCCTCAGTTCCCTGAGTCATGCTGGGTGAGTTTTAACTCTGCTTTATTGCTGAGATCTTAAGGGTCTCTATGCTTCTACTTTAGGTTATGTTGGTAATTGTTGGTATCTGTCTCACTGACTTATCCTGGGTTGACTGTTTGGCTGTGGTTATAGGCCTCTTGCTTATCCCGCCACTCTCTTAAAGGTTTCATTTGAGGCCTACATGATAGGCCTGGGGTGGATCATCTCTTGTTGGGATGTCAGCCATCTGCCTGTGGAGTTGGAAGGACCAGGTCTCTCTCACTGCCTTCTGAAGAATACAAACATAATTTCCATCGGAGAGTGAGATCAGTATAGGTTAAATGAGATACACATTTTTATTTTGGCAAGATTCTATTGAGATTAGCCTCTCTGTAGTTCTCTGGTAATGGGGATTTCTCTTTGGAGCCCAAGTTTTTGGCTCCCATAGGATTTTTCCCTGAGTCCCAATTCCAGTTAAGGGTTCCTTGTCACTGAGTGGATTTCTTGGCCAATTTAAACGCTGTTGATTACCTCCCCAAGTTTTAGTGCCTCTATTGCACACGTGATTACTTCTTGGTTCCATGATATCTCCCAGAAGGAAGTGTGTTCAGCCTTCTCTTGGCAACAGTCTGTATTTTGTATCAATGGTCTCTGCTTTCTCTGAATACCATTGACCAATTTCCCTTGGCCGCTTAGTTAGCGCCTTCCAGCACTGCACTTGCTACCATCTGGGAGCTGGTTTCCATTCTGTATCTCATAGGGTCTCTCGGTGATGTGTGATGATTTTCTGTGGTTTCTTCAGCAATAGGATCTTACCTTTGGCCTTGGGTGGGTATTCAAGAGCTTTGACAGAAGCCTGTCTTGTTTTGGGGACCTCATGGGTCTCTTTGATCAACAGCTCAGTGTGGGAAGGAACCGATGACTAGGACAGGGAGTTGCAGGTCTGATCAATTTTTCATGGGTTAGGCTTCCTCCCCTTCAATTCATGGCCCCTCTTATCAGATGATGCCCACTTCTTCCTCAAGAGCTTACTGTATGAAAGCAAGGATTTTATGATGATTTTGATTCATTATTGGTTTAGCTTATTGTATAAGTCCCATCTTCCTCCCCCCACCCCCATTCCTTCCACCTCTTTCATAGTCTCTATTTCCCCTGACAAGTTAGCTTAGAGTTTAAACTTATCCTGGTTAGGAACCACATATGATGGAGAATATGCGGTGTTTGGCTCTCTGTTCTTTTGAGAGATCGCTTAGTAGGATCTGCTCCAAGTCAGTCCATTTTTCTTTAAATTTCATTATGTCATTTTTCCTTTCCACTGAGTAGAATTCCACTGTGTAAATGTACCACAACTTTAATACCCATTCATCCAGGGATGGGCATTTGGGTCGATTCCAATTCTTGGCTGTTATGAATTGAGCTGCTATAAACATAGTTGCACAAATGTCTCTGTGCCGAGGTGTGACATCTCGAGGGTAGATGCCTAGTAGAGGGATAGCTGGGTCCATTGGCAGCTCTATGTCCATTCTGTTCAGGAGTCGCTTTAAAAGGCTTCTCCTTGAATTGGCTGTGGGCAGCATTTCAGGGTGGAAAGAGGAGGTTGTCGTCTGTCCATCCTGTTGTGTTTCTCCTTGGCACTGATATGTAGCTCTCTCTTATCTCCCTGACTGGAGGGCTCCATCTGTGTCAAAAGTGGGGTGTTATCTATGCTGTGGACGATGTCCTTCATATGATAGGCACATGGTGGGTGGCCAGCTCATGTTTGATAGAGAAATGATGCTTAGGTATGTATTAGTTACCTTTCTCGTTACTACGACTGAATACCTGATAGAAACAACTTAAGGGAGGATTCAGAACTGCCGTCTGGCCCTCTCAGTTGGATGGAATCAATGTTTTGGGATGGGGAATGGGATGGTCAATTTTGAATTCTGCCCACATGTGTGTTGAGGGCATTCTCTGCCCTGGTTTCTCTCGACTTCCAAGGCGAAGGCTACTGAATCCCCCTTCTTCATCACCTTCACCTTCAAAATGGTATCCTTCCACTTGACAGCTTCATTTCAGGGACACACCAGGCATCCACTCCCCTCCTTAATAGATCCTTGTGAGGGGCCTGCTGTCCTGGGCTGACACCATGCATGCTCACATTCTCTCTATTAAGTGAAGGTTCACTGTAGGGGTCTGCTGTCCTGGCCTGGGAACTCTTAAGGCCCTACCAACTTCTAGTGTGCCTGGTATTTCCCTCCTAGTGGAGAGCACACACACATTGTTGCTCATAAATACCCGATGCTGGTGACCCCCTGATTCTTCTCAGATCCCAAGGGCCAGAAGAGACCTCAGTTTTATCCAGTTACGCCTGCTTAATTGGGGGACAACTGAGGCTTAGAGAGTGGTACTAACTTGGCTAAAGTTGGACTCAGGCTGAACTCCACCCAAGGGCTGACTTCAGTCTTCTCCTATTCCCCTTAGAAAAAGAGGTTCCCTTTTGTGTCCTCACAAAGTGGGTCCTGAAGCATGGGTTCTATGTGCTGGTGTTTCCTGTGAACATGAATACTTTTACTTGTTCCCATGTGCTTCTCCTGAGGACCTCCAATCACAAACACACAAGTGCAGGGCCCCAGAGGAAGAATTCTCCTTTCTAGTTTGTACCTCTGGAAACAATGGGACTCCTGACAGTGATATTTGACTAATGAGCTCCATTTCTGTGTTTTCACATTAGCAACCACAGAAACCTTGCAAATGGATTGCACTTTGTAGGGTTAGCCGGATTCCTACCTCCCAACACACAATAGCATCACTGTCTGGAAAAGGCAGTTTGGAAGCAGGACTGGCTTCTCATACTTTGAGGTGCCAGCCAGGTGAAGGGCAGGGTTATTCTTGCAGCTGAAGGAGGTGGATGCCTCATCCTCCTAGATCTGCAGCCAGTCATCCTGGATCATTCACCTTTTGAAAACTTTGACATGTCTCTGCACTTTCTGGAAAAAACATTCTACTTCCCAAATAAACCATAAGAAATAATGGGTTCAACACAAAGGGCGGAACTGGCTACCTCTTGTGCAATTCTAACCCCCCCCACCCCATGAACTGATCCAGTATGCACACTGAGGAGGGCCCCCAGTGGATTGGGAACACAGAGGAGGGAAATGGGGGTACCATCACAAGATTTGCTCATACAATGTATCTAATTATTGACAATAAAGATATTTTAAAAAGAAATAATGGGTTCATCAACAGAATAAAACAATCCTCAGAATGGGAAAAGGTATTTACACATCATGTATCTGCTAAGGGACAGACTATATATACAGAATATATAGATAGCAGACTGTATATATATATATATATATATATATATATATATATATATATATATATATATATTGTCAAACTCAACAACAGAACAGAAGAACAGACAACCTGGTTTAGAAATGGAGAAAGGACTTAAGATATTTTCCAAAGAAGATATACAAAAAGCCAACAGGCACATAGAAAGATGCTTGATATTTATATCCATAAAGAACATTTAAATAAAAAATAACAATGAAATACTATTTCATTCCCATTAGAATGTTGATGTAGACAAAACCTAAGCAGAAAAGGACCAGTGGTGGTGAGGACATGGAGGAATTTTTGGAACCTTCTTGCACTGTTGGTTGGAATGAGAAATGGCACAGTCACTATAGGAAACAGGATGGTTGTTGGGCACTGCCTGTTGGCACTGCTACTGAGGGCACGGAGAACAAAGGGCTAAGGACATATGGATATATTAAAAATAGAATGACTGGCTGGAGAGAGGGCTCAGTGGTTAAGATGCTTGCTTGCAAAGCCTAAGTAAGGACCAAGTTCGATTCCCCAGTACCCACATAAAGCCTGATGCTAAAAGTGGCGCATGTGTCTGGAGTTTGTTTGCAGTGACTAGAGGCCCTGGTGTGTCCATTCACTCTCTCTCCCCCATCTCTCTCTGTGCCTTTTTTCCCTCTCTCTCACTCTTTCTCTCAAATAAATATATAAATAAAATAAAAAATAGAATTATCTATGACCAGCAATTCTACTTCTGAATTGATACTCAGAATAATTGGAAGTAAAATCTCAAAGAAATATTTGTGCACCTCTGTGCATCCAGGCATTATCTATAATAGCGGGAATGTGGGAGCAATCCAAGGGCCCAGCAGCAAATGAGTGGATAATAAGCACAAGGTGTTAAGTACATTCAGCAGAATGTTATTCACACTTCAAAACAGGCAAAGGGATTCTAATATATGCTACCACCTGGGTTAACCTCGAGGACACAATATCAAGTGAAATAAGCCAGACATAAGCAGACAAATGCCACACGATTCCTCATATGTAGGGTAATTAGAGCAGTCAAAAATTATAAACGTGGAATGTTTCCTGGTAGTTAGTTGCCAGGTGCTGGGGGCCGGGTACATTCAGCTAGTGTTTGGTGGGAATAGCGTTTCAGTTTATAAGAGCCCAGGAGATGGATATGGTGATGGCAACACATCAATGTGAATGTATTAATGTCACCGGAATTAGCACTGAAAAACTGTGACAATGGGGACTGGAGAGATGGGGAAGCAGTTACAAGCATGCGGGCCTGAAACCTCCTCCAGATCCCACATAAACAACTAGGCACGCTGTGTGTGTGTCTGTACCCCAGTCCTTTAAAGGGGAGCAGAGAGCAGAGGACCTCCTGGGCTCACAAAAAGCAGCAAGCTCTGCTACCTCAGTAAAAGACTCCAGCTCAAACAAGTACACGTGAAAGCCATAAAGGGGGCACACCTGATGCTCTGCTCTGGCCAGCACAGGTGAGCGCCCCTGATGCGGGTGAGGGCATGGGGCACTGCAAGGGTACATACATGCATATACACCACACACACACACACACTCCACATTACATACACATACACATAAGCAAAAGTAATGTAAAAATGGCAAATTTTAGGTTATTTGGAAATAATACTAGGGATTTTTAGTAACCTAAGGAGAATAGAGCCCTTGCAGTCCGGCTTCTTAAACTGTGGTCCATAACCCCATATAGGGGTCACAAAAAATCAGCAATAAGGAAAGGTTTCAAAAAAAAAAAGAATTCAAACACAATGAACACGGGGTGTTTCTGGCAGCGTTCACTCATGTTGCATCTAGCATCTACACTGCAACCTTGCTCCTGAACACACAATGGCATTTGTGTGCCATTAATTGTCATGGTGTCATGCTCAGGCGAACCTGATGGAGGAGGAGACAGCCAAGCCCTCGAGCCCAAACCAACCCATATCAACCAGCTGCCTGTCAACCCCAGAACATGTGACTAGGTCCTCCCAAATAATCAGAGCCACTGAGCTGACCCTCAGCTGACCCAAGACACATGGTCACTGTGGTATGTCCCCCAGGCCTTGCAATTGTAAGGTAGCACGTCTATGAATCCTGTTCTGACAAACTGGACATATATACCATGTGAACACTGTAAAGCATCTAGTCTGGATCTGTTCTTCCCTTGTTGTTTGATAACAGAACTATGTGCCCAGCTTAAAACCTACATTACCCAGCTTCCCTTGCAGAAGCTGTTTCATGTGACACCTCTCTGGCTAATGAAGAGCCAGCTTTGTCCTGAGTGGCTATTCTGAAAGGCAGGTGAGGACTGCCTTTGCCCTTCTTCCTGTGTTCACAGAGAACCCAGTAAGGGAGGACGTTATAATTCCCACGTGACAGCAGAAGCCCAGAATGACTAAGATGAGTGACAGAAAGAACTTGGGTCTTCGATGGTGTATACCCAAAGTGTCAAGCCCGGACTGCTTTATTTATCGACTTCTAGTTACATGAGAGAAAACAAGATCTCTCGGGCATTTATAACATTGTTTTTCTTACTTGTCCCATATTATACTTTTTAAAAATAAACTTATTAGGGCTGGAGAGGTGGCTCAGAGGCTAAGGCGCTTGCCTGCAAAGCCTGATTACCTGAATTCGATTGCCCAGTACCCACATAAAGCCAGATGCACAAAGTGGTGCATGCATCTGAATTCCATTTGCAGCAGCTGGCGCACCCATCCTATCTGTCTCTATTCTATCACTCTCTCTGCTTGCAAATAAATAAATAAAATGTTGAAAATAAATTAGAATTTTATTTATTTATTTACAAGGAGAGAGGAGTACTCCAGGGCCTCTTACCACTGTAAAGGAACTCCAGATTCATGCACCACTTTATGCGTCTTGGTCTGCATGGGTACTGGGAAATTGAATCGGAGATGACAGGCTTTGCAAGTAACTGCCTTTAACCTCTGAGTCATCTCCTCAGCCCCTTTATTATCTTCTTGACACTGCTATAGTAGCAGCTTGGTCCTCATTTGAAGGAAATGGTTATGACAAATAAAGAACCACTCTACAGGTGTTTCACAGAGCATAGGGCTACAAATTACTGGATAGCTTCATCAGTTACACATGTGTCATGGTTTGATCCAGGTGTCCCCCACAAACAAATGAGTGTGTTCTGGGTAATTGATCCTCACCTGATGGCAGTTTGGATTTTACAAACTCGATGAAGCTGTGTTGTTCGGGGTGGACTTTTGGGGGTTATAAGCCAACTTCCCCTTGCCAGTGTTTGGCACACCTTCCTGCCGCTGTTTGCAGTGCTGTGGCGGAGGTGATGTCCAGCCCTCTGCTCATGCCATCGTTTTCCCTGCCAGGATGGAGTCTCCCCTCGAGTCCGTAAGCCAAATAAACCCATTCCTCCACAAGCTGCTTTTGCTGGGGTTCTTTTTGCGCAGCAACAGAGAAAGCTGACTGCAACAACATGCAAGTTGACAATAATTTGTGCTTTTTTGAAGTTTCTGATGCTCAGTAGATGCCACGGGAAACACTCAGTGTTAGTGACCCATGCTTATCCTCTCCTAGGGAAAATGGGTGCAAGGGAAGGAAAGGGAGCTTTCCAAAGGAGAGCAACCTGCTAGGGTGTAGGGTGCACCTCAACTGGTAAACCGCTTGCCCTGCCTTGCCAGCAAGAAAGCCGAGTTCAGCCCCTAGAACTCACGTGAAAGTGGGTGTGGTGGTGTTCGTGCACCTCCGATCCCAGTGCTAGGGGCTCACTGGTCAGTCACTTTAACCTCACTGGTGAGCTCCAGGCAAATGGAGATCTTGTCTCAAAGAAGAAGAAGGAAGAAAAGGAGAAGGAAAGAAAGGAGGAGGAGGAGGAACAGCAGAAGAAGGAGGTCGTGGTGGTGGAAGGTGTTCATGAGGAACCACACCTGAGGTTGTCCTCGTGGCCTTCACACGCATGTGCACACGCATGCATGAACACACATATACACTCACATACACAACCACGTAACATTTTTTTTCCAAAAGAAAAAGAAAAAAAAAACCATTCTATTAACAAGAAACCTGGGGCTGGATTAAAAAATGGTTGCCAGCTCCCATGGGCCATCATGTAGCCTTGGGTGAGGTGAGACGAGACACAGCCTACTTTCAATTCCTCATGGGCCAACCAGAACCAGAAGTCCAAACAGCCAAGGACAGGGCAACTTGTTGCTCCTGTTTTTTAATTTTTTCTTTTGGGTTTTTTCAAGGTAGGGTCTCGCTCTAGCTCAGACTGACCTGGAACTCACTATGGAATCTCAGGCTGGCCTTGAACTCACAGCGATCCTCCCACCTCTGCCTCCCGAGTGCTGGGGTTGAAGGCCCAGCTCTTGTTGCTTTTTATGTCCACAAAGTCATCTCACCACTGCTCTGTTTTGTCACACTATGGAGTCAATTGATGGCAGATCAGTTGATTGCAGAATTCCCCAATGAGTTCACCAACAGCACAATTTTAGTATATCTCAGGCAGGGCCCCAGGGTGAGTAGCTGGACAGGTGTGTTACACTCCAGGTACCTGGCTGAGGATTGGGTGAAGACCATCAAGCAGGAGGCCCTGTGGGATTATGATTCCCAAGAGAATGCTTTTCCTGTCTACACACAGGTCTCCTGTGGGATCCTGGGAGCCTGTGTCCCTGGGGCTCAGTGTAAGGTCATTCGACCAAATGATTGGTTCTTACTGAAGCTCAGTTTGGTCAAGTTTTAACAGCAACCAAGTGATTCTATGGTGGGAGATGTTTTGAGTTTTTTTTTTTTTTTGAGATTTTTTCTTACGAAGTCGGCACAGGAAGTTCATAGTAGCAAAGCAGCAGGTTGGAAAAGAGACTACCATTTACTAAGTGGGCATTGGGTGTCAGGTAAAAGGCACCTTACACCTGATCCCTCACACAGTTCTTATAGCAACATGAAGTCATGTTTTGTTAACACTTCCATTTTAAAGACAGGGAAATGGGTTCCAGAAGGTTCAGCAGCATGGATTTCATCCCAGGCTCATTTGATGGCAGGGCTGTGGCTCTGTGCCTCCTATGCCTTCATTTTTCCAAAGATGTGAGTACTATCATTCCTGTGGGGAAAACGGCGTCACTAGTGTCCACTGATCATTCCATGGACTCTGGGAAATTTTCTGCCTTCCTTTGCAATGATGTCAGGATCCCATGAGGGAATGCTTTCAATGGAATAAAGGCAGGAGTGATGAGCAACTGTTCTCAGGAATGGCATTTGCTAGCATTCTGGGTGAACCAACAGCATTCCCTTCTTGTGCTCTTGTCACCGTGGGGACCAGGTATTTATGTTGGGTGGCAGGAGTCAGGGTCCCTGAATCAGTGAATGGAGTTTTTCCCTGAAGAGTCTCTCAATCTTCATCTTCTCTTCCACTAGAGAGAGAGAGAGAGAGAGAGAGAGAGAGAGAGAGAGAGAGAGAGAGAGAGAGAGAGAGAGAGAGAGAGAGACTCTTGTGTTATGGAAGCATAGTGTAGCCTAACCTACCAAATATCCCATAATAGAAATAAATTTATGTATTTTGGTTAGGTAATTGCCCTAACCGGTCCTGAAAACAATTTTGAGAGGTGAGCAGTGATTACGAGCTTCACTTTATAGGAGAAGAAACCTTACCTTGGGGAAATGAAATGGCCCTCTTAGGCCCACACCACGGGTAGGTAGGTGGTCAAACCAAGGTTAGGCTCCTGGTACTTTTCCCACACCCTGCAATTTTTATAACTTCCTAGCTTATGTTATAAAAGCAAGCAATAACCTCCAAGGGAATGAGGGTCCCACCGTATAGAGTTCTGCAGATTAAATTAAACACCTTGAAGGACTCAAAGGCTTGGTGGTCAGCAGACAGGTGGAACACATTCCGGTGGTTCATGTTCTTAAGTCAACAAGATGCTGGTGTCCTGCGGCTGCTCACACTGCTGGGTGGTCCTAATGGGGGAGGGGTCCCAACCTGGCTCTCAGCAGCCAGGATACACACCTCTACTCTGAATCACAGGCCCTGCAGTAAAGCCTACTGTGTCAGGGTCCCCATCAAAGGCAGGGACTTGAGTTTCCTTCCTCATCCCCGATACAACAGTAAACATTTTGCTTTTTGGGGGGGAGGGTAATTCTTTTTCTTAATATTTTTACTTCTTGATTTGCAAGCAGAGGGAGAGAGAGAGAGAGAGAGAGAGAGAGAGAGAGAGAGAGAGAATAGGCACACCAGGGCCTCCAGTGATGCAAACTAACTCCAGATGCATATGCACTTTGTTCACATGGCTTTATATGGGTACTGGGGAATCAAACCCAGGTCGTTAGGCTTTACAGACAAGCACCTTAACTGCTGAGCCATCTCTCCAGCCCAGGTAATTCTTCAATGTACAAAGCATATCACTCTACATCATCTCATTTACTTCTCACAAAAAAATCTGGGCAGATGTGTGTGTGT
>PVHP010019506.1:0-31784 GCA_004024765.1 Zapus hudsonius
GGGGAGAGGGGAGATAGAGGTCCACAGCCCCTGCCATTGTTGAGGGCATTTCCCAGTTCTCTGAGCTTTTTCACTAGGCTCTACCTCCAGAAGATTGCCACCACATATCCTAAGTGTTCCACTACCTCCTAATAATCCTATGATAGAGACCAAACTTTCAACACCTGGACCATTGGGGGACACTTATCAAACTATAGCATAAGGTCACCTCCGGTTAGGCAAGCAATTGCATGTAGAGTTATCGCTATTATTGCAATCTGTATTTTATACACATGCATTTAAAAGCTTAAAAGTATAAGATATTTAATTTAGTGAAAAGAGCCATTCTGAGTCAAGTTCTTTAAGGAAGAACCGTGTCTACCCTGGTTCTACATGTGAGATTCAGAGTTAAATACTAGACAGAGACAAAGGATGAATTACGACCTGTGGAAAATAAGGCACCTATGATGTCTATATGCAAAGTTGGTGACATAGGTAGTCTTGTTGCACATACTTGTGTTTATTACATGTGGTTTACCAGTACAATCTGAAAACAGACTTTAGAACAAATGCTATTTTCAGATTTATTAGAAATTGAACATGATTATTGAAAGAACAGAAAACATTTGTGATAATATAGAACCAAATTTCATAAAGTATTCGCTGTGGATCTTACAAAAGCTTTCTATTAGGCATCGCTGTGTAAACACTTATAAATGATTCCATGTTCTAAGCAAATGCTTTGGGAAATGAGTGGGGTATTCCTTTATCATATTAACTGACTTCTTAATGCAATGTGGAGCGAGACTATGGAATCATCTTATATCTAAAAACTTCATTCACGTTTACATAGTACACTAAGACACATGGGTGAGATCTGAAAACCTCAACAATGAATTTCACTTTAGCAAATTTATGCTTTTAAGTAAAGGAAGACCCTTTCCTATTATAAATATCAACCACAGTTTATATGGAAGGATATTTGTTAAATTTGCTGTTTGAATGGTAAACAGAAAAGCCAGCAAAGATAATTTTGCCAGAAAATAGGTAAATACAAAGTCATATTCATATATGGCAGTTAAAAATTGAAGATACTGAGATAAATTATTTTTAAGTGAGGACTGTCCTTTTAATCGGCCTCACTCTCTAGTCTGTCTCATTTTTCATTTTTATGAGGTTATTAATGTATTATTTTTATTATATAAAATATGCTATATTTGGCTTTTTCATGAAAATGTATCTGATATTCTCCTTTGACAGCCATTTATGTGAGAGGAACAGGTACTCTTTGTCCATCACCTCTATGTACATTTTCATAAAAATCATAGATTTTTTTCTAGTAAAAAGATATTATGATTGAAGAGCATCTTCATCCCAGAAGTCTGAAGCGTTTAGTTCAATGAATGTGTCATATTCCATTTTTCTCACTGAGTGACATGCATGGTCAAGACTCTTAAATCCCTAGTATAACTCAAATTATATTGTTTCCATCCTACACTGGAAACAAGAATACATGAAATATAAACATCAGTTTATAGGCTATGCACCCAAATTAATCTGCGATTTTCTTTATCTGTAATTACATGTAAAGTGAAAAACAAAATTTATGCTTCTAGAATTTTTATGATAGGAGACAGATAGAACTCTGTATCTTCTGCTGCTTTATAAACAAATATAAAGTGTATGTGCTCATGTGTGCATATAGTGTGTGTGAGTGTGTGCACATATAAAGTGTGTGTATGTATGTGCATATAGAGCGTGCAGGCACCTGTGAGCAATAAAGTATATGTGCACGTGTGTACATAGAAAGTATGTGTGTACATGTGTATATGTACATATTCAAAGGTGTATTTTTTCCTCTGATAGTGGAATTTTTAGTTTCTGGTTCATAATATTATTGGTGTGAATTTAAATCATTCCAGGGGGGTACTCTACCACCTGTGATTGTGTTATTTTTGTTAAAATCAATTTTTCCTTGACGTCTGAAATCTGCTGTTGTAGATTTTTTTCATGTTAGTGTTTACAAAGTAAAGAACAGTTTGTGAGATGTTTGAGCACAAGTATAAGAAATTATTATTTATAATTATAAAATTACTTCATTCAGTATGGTTTAAAAATATTTCATTTGGGGGCTGGAGAGATGGCTTAGCTGTTAAGGCATTTGCCTGCAAAGCAGTGGGACCCAAGTTTGATTCCCCAGTACCCGCGTAAAGCCAGATGCACAAGGTGGCACATGTGTCTCGAGTTTGTTTGCAGTGGCTGGAGGTGCTGGTGCACCCATTCTCTCTCTGTATCTGCCTCTTTCTTTCCCTCTCTCTCTGTCTCACATACTCTCTCAAATAAATAAAATATTTAAAAATCATATAAAATATTCATATGTTTTATATGTGTGTGTCACACACACATATACACACATGTGTGTGCCAAGTTCTCTTGCAGATGTAAACAAATACTCGTCTAGCTTTATGTAGGTAGCTAGGGAGTTGAACCTGGGACAGCAGGCTTTACAAGTAAGCACTCTTAAACACTGAGCATCTTCTCAGCCCCAAGATATCAGTAATCTTTTTGTTTTGTTTCGTTATGTTTGAGGTAGGGTCTCTCTCTAGCCCAGGCTGACCTGGAATTCACTAAGTAGTCTCAGGGTGATCTCTAACTCACAGCGACCCTCCTATCTCTGCCTCTCCAGTGCTGGGATTAAAGGCGTGTGCGACCACACCCAGATCTATCAGTCGATTTTCAATATAACAGTCTGTGAATATTATCCCCACTTCCTACTTTTAAAGTAAATTTCCAATGCATCAAATGGTCTTCTTTGTTTAAAGTCATACCATGGCTGATTAAAAAAAATAAATTAATACAATCTTGTTTTGGTTTCTTTTTCTGAATGCAAGAAAAATCATTTCTATAAGTGAAATCACATCATGTCAGTGACTTCACCGTGGTGAGGTGGCTGGTGTAGAGCATGAGTGTCGTGCTCTCTACCCATTGTTAGTCCTGTACCCTTGGATGAGTAATAGGGAAACACCCTGAAAAACACAATACAACCAAAGGGGCACATGCGTAACTGAGTAGAAACCAAGTCTTCATCTGATTCATTATTGTTGTGTTGTTATTGTTCTGAATTTGTTTTCCAGGTTAATGCAAAAGGAACATCTAAGGAAAAGAATTAGTAGATTTTCAATGCTGACAACTGGAATCCTAAAAGGCTTTGGCTTTCTTGATGGCACTGAAGTAAATTACGTTACTTTAGATGTCTACTAAGGAGGGTAGATGAAGAGAGAAGTGTGTCTGCGTTATGTACTGTTGGCTCTCAGAATGAGCGAGAGGAAAGAGGGGACAAAGTGGATTTAGGCGCGTTAATTTTAATGCACATTACAGCGTCACAATTTCCACTTCTAGAAGGATGAGAACACTTGAACATCTCAAAGATTTCTGGCCATTCTTTCAGCCCTTTTCTATCTTTGATTTCTTCCAAATTCCCAATTTTTTATTAGATGACATTACATTTGTTTAAAAGTTTATGTGGGTTGAAGATATCATTTTATTTTGAAATGAGAGAAGTTAAAAGAAGTTATATAAACTTCCTCATCTAGAAATTGATCTGGCCGTTACATAAAACCCCATTTCTAGGGGACCCCCTGAGTCCATGAGGAAGCTCAACATACAGAGTGGAGCTTTTGACTGTCCAATTTCCCTCAAGATGCCTTGCTTTCAACCAACACTAAGGTGAAAAAGCACAGGTGTGTCCGTGTGTACATCGATGTGCAAATGTACACCCAGGCAGATAGCTCTCCTCATGCCTGTGAGAACTCGCTTCACTGTTTACAGAACACCTGTCTCCTGAGTTCCTGGGTGAGCCTTTTGTTTTTGAGGCACCTGAAAGTGACATGTCACCCAAGCATGCTGCATTTCCCTTCCTGTCTTCTTAATTCTACACCATTCACACCAAGCAGAGGCAGGAGACAAATGGTTCCTGTTGCTTTAGAATTGAGGTGTAGCAGGATGAGCTTGTCCTCCAAAGGACTTTTTATTCTGAAGGTCAGAGTGCCTCTTGGCCTCTCGCTGTGGTAGAGAATAAAATGCAATGACAACTTCCCTTCTTCTTTTCTCTTTTGTGTTCCTTCTGTTCCTCCTGCCACATCCAGAGGAGATTCTCTCCTAAAAGAGTGTGTCATTTTGAAGTTGACTTTCTGGGAGCAGAGCTAAGAGCCATTGCCAAGGCCAGTGGGTGTAAATTCAGTCGGCCTGACGGAAGATGAAGGGCTGTGGGATTTATGACTTATTTGAGTTCTCATACATCACCCTCCTTGTCGCTCGCTTATGATGGCCCTGCCAAAAGATAAAGAAGTGTAGAACGCCTGGTACGGGCTGTGGTGACAGGCCAGGGACAAATGTCTCTGTTGGGTAAATTGATTTGAATGGCTCTAGTGAAATATCAGGTTAGACTGAAAATATGATTGGGTTTAATGATCCTGCTGAGTTCGTAGACTGCCTAGATTCCAAATCTTAGACAAGTTAATTAAGCCACTCTGTGAAGGGGGTTCATGGTTATTTGTAAATCCATATAATTACTAATGTCAATAAATGCCACCATGTAAGATCCAGGCTTTCTCCTAGAAGTAATATATTGAATTTCCATTGAATACAGAAACATTACTTGCAATGTGTAGAGCATTTATGGTGAAAAAAAATTGTAGAGAATATTATTTCTTCATCTATACACTTACATCAACAGGCGGAGATCCTAAAGTTAAAAGTATGCAATGAAAAGACAGATAACAGATAAACAGTTTTTCTAGTCTGATAAAATTTAGTGGATGAACTTAATAAAATAGTGAGCAGAGAGGATTTTTTGCTTGTGTGAAAGTGGGATTCAAAGATTAAATAGAAGGATAACTTTTTTCAATTATAACGAATATGATTATCTTGTTTTTGAATGTGGTTATTCAGATAAAAATAATAGGCTTCCGATTTCTCAAATTTTATAGCAAAAAAGCTCTATATTTCTGTATTTCTCTCCCATAATAAGTATTCTCTCCTTAGTCTTCTTACCTCAAGATTATAATAATAATAATAATAATTATTATTTTACTGTTTATACGTTCATTTTATTTTGGGTCAAGAATGGCTGTCTTTATTCTTCTAAAAGTGTTGTGAGACACCAGTTATTTCTTTGAACTCTATAGTTCGTCTGCCACAAGGAATCCTCTGTTCATTTCCTGGAGGGTTCCCTTGATGGTGACTGGTCAGCAGAGTCACAGGTGAGCTGGAATAGCTGGCTACCTGGCCTTTGTTCCCTGAGTCTGTCTTGAAATCTCAACAAATTCTCCACTTTCATTTAGCACAAAATGTGACTTCTTTATTTCAGTGGGCAGCTGAAAGGCTTGGAATGCCATCTTTAATGTGTGTGAGTTGAATGGCAAATTGGGTTTACCGGAGAACAAAACCTATTGTTGAATAGGTTCTAGTTTTAGAAACAGCAACAAAAATACCCACAAGGGAATGAAAACAAACAAAAAACCCATAAGAGTCAGCATTTCAGTGGTGCGCTCATTTGTCAATGTGCTGTAGAGAGATAGTGCCAACACTGGCTAGACATTTTTAGGAGAGGAACCAGCATTATCACAACACTTGAAAGCAGTCTTTATGGAGGCGTTCTTGTCCTAGAGCAGCTCCTCAGGATAACTCATACCTTATACTTCCAGGGCTCTGTGTGCTTGCATTTGTGTTGTGTATATTCATGTGCAGGTATGCATATGTGTGCAGGCATGCTAACATGTAAGCATGTATGTGGAGGCCAGAGAACAACCTTGAGTGTCCACTTTTTTTTTTAAGACAACTTCTTTCATTGACCTGATATTCACCATTTAGGCTACATTGGCTGGTCATTGAGCACCAGGAAGTCACCTGTCTGCCCTCCCAGTTCTGAGGTTACAAGTTACTGTCACTGTGCTCAATATTTTTATTTGGGTCTTAGGGGCCAAAATCAGGGACTCAAGCTTACATAGCAAACACTTCACCAACAGCTCTCTCTCTCGGGTCTCTCTTTTAGCTTTCCATTTGCAGGTGTCACACCTACTTCCCGAGTTTTATCTCTTTGGGTTTCATTTCAGGTACTTTCTATCCTTTAGTTAATGGACCCCATAACTGTTCTTTTGGCCTCATAGCTCCACTGATCTCTAACTCATGACTAGTATAACCTAGATTCCACACAATACTTGCATTGATTTCAATCTTTATATTCATTTTTTCCTCCTATGAGAATATCAAAGATCAGAGACAAGTGAGAAAATTATCTTGGATGGCAGAGTTTGCAGGGGGCAAGGTTGCTTTTCTTCTAGTTTGGATTGACTTCGGAACATATGGCCCTCACATTCCATTCTGTCCATTGTACTTTCCACTGTCGTCTCCTGCTGGGGTCTCGCCATTCTCCTCTGACTCACCCCTCACTCTAACCTTCTTCCATTGTGTATGACTTTTCCGGAAGCACATTTTTACCACAGTCTTTTCAATAGGCACTTTATTCTTGAATCATGTGTCACTACCCACAAGTGTTCTGTTAATCTCAGGTGGCCTTTACAAGTTACCTCTCCTCATTACCCCAATGATTTTGTTCACAGTAGAGGCATACTTTGTAATTATTATAGTCATTGGTTCTCTGTCTCCTTCTTATCCCCATCAAAATGTACACTCCATAAAGGTGTAAGTTCCTGCCTTATTTGTGGGTCCTCATGCCCAATAGTGACCTGCAAATAGTAGACCCCAATAATGGGCCCATAAACAAGTGAGTACCTGAATGAATAAATGTTCCTGGAGGGAAATACCAGCTCACAACAGTTCTAATGCTAGGAAATGTTTGTTAAGTGTTCTAACAAATATTTGAGCAAAATGCTGTGGCTACAAATAAAATGAGTGAAGGATGAAAAAACAACCCCTTAGGGCATTATTAGAATGTTGCTGGAGGAAGCCACTTGTAAACCTAGGCTAGACAATGGCAGGATTTTGAATTTAGAGATAGCAGGGGAACAGACTTCTAGAGGAGTGAACAGTTCAAAGAAACATAGAAAGAAGAACATTTATAGGGTAAAGGATGACATTCCAGTAAAAAGGCCAGAGTTCAAGTCTTAATTTTTGACCCAATAGCTCTTGATTTTGAACTACATATTCAATCAATGTTTGTTGAGAGCCTTCTAAATTCCAGGCATATTACAATCATTATTTCTCCCTGACTCTCAGTTTCCTTGGTTGCTAAGTAAGGATATTAATTCATGGTTCATAGGTTTTTATGAAATAATGGATGTCAAAGAACCTGGTTTTTAGCAGGTACGTTCATTCATAGTGATTGTAACTGAGTTTAGGTGACCTGCTAAATTTGGAAATGGGTTATTTAAAATGAAGGAGCAGATCCATTACAATACAATAATTAGAATGGATAATCATACTTGCTGTAAATGGACTATCCTATGAGCAAATGTAGTTTATTCATAAAGTGCTGGACCTTGGCCCAGGAGAGATAAGTTCTACTCTTAATATAACTTTGAGTTCAGGGATATGCTAACAAAATCACTTAATTTATCTGTGTCTCAGGATCCTTGTCCTTAGCGTTATTATTATTATTATTATAAAGATACCTGAACGTGAGCTTAACCTCTTCTTGAGGGTTTCAATAATGAAAGTAAAGATCACTTCTCTTTAGAACATTAAGCTTAAGCAGAAAGGCGCCATATGAAGTATTATAATGGAAGTAATGTCAAAAGAAGTCAGGCCACTTAATCACTTCTACAATTCAAAGAAGTTACTGCAAGTCATAATGCTAATACAAAGACCTATATAAATTAAATTATGATTTCTCGGGTCATCCAGAAATGTTCTAGGGTCTAATGTTCTGGGGTCTGTTACTGTGAATTGTAACAGAATTCACTTAGCAAGTACAGACGTAAAGAGAAGAATGAGAGGCAAGGAACATGTGAAAATAAGAAACTAGAAAATGATAAAAGACAACCTGGAAAAAGTGCAAAGGGAAAGAACATGGCAGAAAAATAAAAGTGGAGAAACAAATTGACATGACAGAAAAGAAAGCAAGAAGGTATGGGGGAACACCCGTAGAAGGGAAGCTCACCTCCTCATTCCTTTTCTAAACTCATCCCACTTCTCTTTGGAAATAAAGACAGTTGTGTTGGGAACCTGCTGGGATTCCTTCTCTGTAGAAAGGTTCCTGAGTATCCCATCAGAGTTCAAGAATACTTGGAAAACTGAAATGATTGGCTAATAGCCTTTCTCTACTTAGCAGTAATAGTGTGTAGCTTTATGCAAGGTTTTGGAGGTCATTTTGCTAAAGCAAAAAGAACCAAGTCAACAAAAACCACCTAACTTCCAGACTAACACTACCTACACTAGCACTCACTGGATGGAGTCTTGACACAGTTTTTCATTATATCATTTTAGGGATGAAAAATTAAGGCTCATACTAGCTAGGTAATTTCCTCAGGTATTCATGACTTGGGAACGAGAGAGACTTGAATTTTGGTCTGATTTCCTAACTCGTACTCTATTAGATTACTCTTTCCTGGGCAGGCCAGTTTCTAATGTATTTTTTTTTTATCATATTAACATGTGTCATGGTTTGATCCCCCCACTAATGAATGCATTCTGAATGATTGGTCCCCAATTGATGGCAGTGTGGGTATTAGAACCTTGTTGGAGCTGTGTTGTTGGGGGGTGGGCTTATGGGGGTTATAAACCAGCATCCCCTCGACAGTGTTTGGCACACCTTCCTGCCACTGTTTGCAGTGTTTGGCGGAGGTGATGTCCACCCTCTGTTCATGCCATGGTTTTCCCTGCTCTGATTGAGTCTCCCCTCATAAAACCTTTCCTCCCATCAGCCACTTTTGGTTGGGTTCTTTGTTGCAGCAACGAGAAAGCTGTCTACAACAATATGTACATATACTAAGTAGGGTAGGAGTTTATATAACTTTGAAATAGATTATTTTCTGGGAAAGTTTCCTTCTTCATTCTTACTGCTGGTTTGAAAGATTTGAGCACGGAAGTCATGGCAAGTGTAACCTTGTGTTGGGATAGCTGAAATTGCTCACTTGAGCAGTGAGGTTCTGCCATTGGGGTTACTGCAAATTCTCCTCAATTGGTATGGTCTGACCTGCTGTCTTGGAAACGAAGCAAGAGTGCAGGCAAAAGCATTCAAAATGTAGCAGAGGGATTTAGGGGTAAGATTTTACTTAATTATCACTGCAGCTGAATGCCTGGCCAAAGTCAGAAATCTTTTATTTCTGCATGGTGAGCAGCCCAATAAGCCTCCAGGATGTATGGCACAAACAAATGTCATTTCATTTTTTTTTCCTAGCCTCTTAAAAAGTTAATCAAGAATTCATTTTTTAGAATAATCCTGTGTTAAATCAACCAGCCAGACAATGAAATAGGAATTAAAGAAAATGAAATGGTAGGAATTATCATACAATATTAAATTCCATCAAGAACCTCTACCAAGTGACTTGGTTAATAATTGCCCACAACTTATGACCCTTCCTCTCAGTTCTTTCTTTGCTGACACCTTTATAGTACATCAATTGGCTCCCATAGTCACCAGCTTCCACTCCTTGATAAAAATATGTTTTTGTTTTCTGGAGTAGCCAGTAGATTTGAGAGCCAAACAAGTTTGTGATATAAGTCGGGAACTGGCAGTGTATGGTTAGATAGGGTATATTGTGGAGGATTGTAGAAGGTTGTCTGTCTGCTGCTAAGAGGTAAGCCACTTTGTGTTGTGACCCTCTGTCCTCTGAGGCTTGGTGGCCATCCTCCTAGATTATGGGGTGATTGATACCACACACTCACTCCAGTTCCTCTAACTCTTCACTTGTGGGGATGATTACATCATTGAGATTCAGCTATAGCCTTCATGAACTTCAACCACAGTCTGGGACAGCACCTGTCATGCTGGTTTTCTGCAGGCTTTTCTCATGTGATGCCAGGCTGCTTCTTTATAGAAGGTAACAGGATGGATTGTGCTTCTTTGTGAAAGGCTATTTTCCTTGCCAGATTGTATGTTTCTGTTGGCCTCTAATAAGATGATACATTGCAGAGAAACATTGAGTATCTTGTAGAGAAATTTAAAGCTACCAGATAAAGATTATTTCCAGAATATAACATGGTTACCAGCTGCCAGGATTTCTTATCTCTGGGGCTATTGACATTGGATTAGAATGTTCTGGATAGTGGGAAGATGTCCTTTTTGTTGCAAGATACTTAGTGGCATCCTTGGGCTCTGCATATAAGATTCTAGTGGCACCTGACTTCAGTCAGATAACCAAAAATGTCTCCAACTTTTACCAGATATCCCTAAAAGAGAAAAACAATCACATCAGTTATAAACCATCACTAAGGCTTTGAACTCTTTGAAATAAGACGACTGTCTTTTATTCTCCTTTTTATCATGCTTACCAAGTCGAGGTATTCCTTGGAGAGTCTTCCAACACAAGTATCTTTTTTTTTTTGAGAAACCATATAGCATTTTAATCTTTTAGTGGCTGATATCCATAAATGTGAAATAGGAAATGTCGGTCCATGGCTTAGTTGGGGAGTTGCAGCGCACATCAACTCCCTGTTTGTCCACGGAGCTGGGTGAACAGAGTCTTGAAATAGCGGTGAGCCTATGAGAGGAAGAACTCTCGGGATGCAGTTGCAGTGGGCATATCATTTACTGTATGTAGAAAGGTCATTTATATAGAGGAGAAGCCAGAGGAAAAACCAGAGGCAGGGCCATAATCAGCAAGGGGATTGGTAGGGGCAGGGTAGTCTGTGGATGTCTCATAATGTGATTGGCAGGGGCCAGTACCCTGTGGATGCCTAGTTTGCATAGATAAATTGAGAGGGCTTTCTATGTGACTCTAGACCTGAATTAGATGTCGGTGGCTGCAGAGGAATTGTAACCTTTAGACTTTTATTGTCCATGTTTGTTATTACAGCTGGGGTGAGCTTAGACCTTGAATTGTCTGTCTATCTCAGAGTTCACTGTGGCCTGCCAGGGGGGCTGGAGTTTTTTAGGATAAGAGAAAGAGGCTTTTGATGGTGAAACGCCTACTGGTCTCAGATAAGCTCAGAGATTATCTGGGTTTCAGGCTGGCCTCAACTTCCTTTAACCCCATATCCTCTATGCCTCTTAGCAGGGTCCCACAAGGAAGTTGAGGAAGCCAGTGGATATACACATAACATTTTTGGAGCCAAAGCATCCTAAATGTGAGGACTTGCTCCCAAATAACCTTGTCCAAGTTTAAGAACCTTACAGTTCTTAGTATTTCTTCATCCATCATGTACAAGGTACCCTTTTCTTGCTGTATCATGATTGAGAAAAATGTGTGGAAGTTCATAACAGAACAGCTGCCACATGGTGAGTGTTCAGTAAATGCTTTCTACAATGATCCTTATTGATTATATTTTAAGAAATTAAGTGGCTTATTAGCCCATTTTGTTTTTTCTTTACCAAATGCTTTCCATAAATTTTAGCTCCAGAAAAACTCACAAGTGTCTACAAGCATACATATACTCACACTCAACACACACATGAACACTGCCCTGCACACACTATCTGGTTCTTTGCATTATCTTTGGATAAATTGAGACCATTATAATTAAGCCTCTGGTGTTTTTTGCTTCTGTTATTACTCTTGCTAGCCTTTTCCTCCAGTTATTTCCTTCCAGAACTATCATAGGAGGCAGTCCAAATCATTCCCTTGAACTACAGCCTGGGCTCCAGTGAGAAAGTGCCTATAGAAGCTAGGATTGTATGCTTCATTGCATAGGCCTTGTCATAAGTCTCCTGGCATCTTTCCAAAGAAAACTAAACTAGGGGTGGGAAAATGAAACAATTCTTTTGGCCAGAATTTTATCCAACCTGTGTCTGCAGTGATACAGAAATATACAAGATGAGAAAGTCCTCCTCCTGTGATTTTGTTCTGGAAGCAAAGCTACCTTGAGGGAGCACCAGCTCCGCTCTGGCTCTGGCTTTTCCTGTGTCTTCCAACACCCTCCTTCATCTTCTTCTGCTCCTCACTCAGATTCCCCCCCCCCCCAACTAGCATCACGCTGCCCTCCCACTCCAAATTTATGAGCAAGAACAAGCCATAAACAGAGAGGGCCAATCCCAGGCACGGTATCTTCCTGTTTGCCAGAGGTATGACAGCTTGATGGGGCTGTAAAGAATATGCCTGCATCCCGTGTCCTGTGAATCATGACTCATGCCCTGGGTAATGACTAACAAGGGCTGCTGCGGTGACTGCAAGTGACTCATACCCTGGAGGCCAGGCTGGGGAGTCCCCATGGATGTCCTCCCTGTGGTATGGCCTGAAAATACACAGAAGTAAGCTTACCACTAAGGAAACCTAATTCACAGATACACAGGGAGCAGGTTATTTAGTTTTTTTTTTTTTTTTTGCTTTTTTTTTTCTTTGTCTGGATAAAGTGGTAAAGACCAGTCCAGTTTATGAATGTTCAGAGAATTACACAGGTACCCTCTAGTTGATGCTGCCATGGAGATATGTAGGAACTCCGACTAGACCTTGAACCCTCTTTACACTCATAGTTGAATCCGAATAAGTAAATTAATTACTGGTGTGAGAATCACCATCTCCTGTTCCTCAATTTTGATTCACTTAGTCTGAGTTGAGAATTAAGAGTTTTATTATTTATTTATTTTCATATTACTGTATTTTATTTTTGGCCATGTTGGGAAGTGAACACAGGACCTCCTATATGCCAAAGATATCTGAGGAATTTCCTTTTCTCTAAGGATGCCAAGGTGGCTTATGCTGATAGTGCCAGTGTTTGGAGCAGAGAGCTGCTAGGGTGCTTCAGAACTTTCTTAGACTTCTCACTTGCTTTCTGTACCCGTGCATCATTTGTTTTGAAGTAGCACTTGTCAGCATTCATAAACAGTCCAGTTGCTATTGGGAAGAACTAATTTCTTCTATACCCATGAAATATTACGAATGTTGGAAACTAAAGACATGTAGTCATCATTGAGCTTAATTCCCTTCCATGAATAAGAACGCCTGTTTTTTTTTTTTTCATTTAGTAGATATTGTTCATGGAAAGATCATGTGTTGTTACCATTCCATTCTTCCCTGCTCACATTACACTGAGAGCCCTCCTCAGTGGGATTGCTGGTATTCACCATGGGATTATGGTTTATGAGTTGTGAGGGCAGCAGTCAGACATGGAGAGGGGAGGTGATAATGCCTTTGGATACTCTTTCCCACCCTGTGTCTCTGACAATCTTTCCACACCCTCTTCCATAATATTCCCTGAGCCTTGGCTGGTGTGTTAGAAGTCTGCTTTAGTGCTAAGCTCTCAGCAGTTTCTGTATTTCTGCTTTGGTATGTTTTGAGTGTCCTCAGTGTCACCATCACCATCACCCAATCTGACAAGTGGCCTTCCAGCATCTCCTCAGCACAGCATTCTATGCAATGGCTAGTGGTTTTGTTGGTTAACTCGGAGTGTAATGCACCTTCAATATGTCACATCGGTGTCCACCTATGGACGTAGTTTAGATAGTGAAGTAACACAATACTAATATAATGCCTTTCCACATTTCTGAGAGCTGCTGTGCTTACCCTCCCTTCTCGTTTCTTTACTTTTTCTCCCTCTTCTTCTCTTTCCTTTTTTCTCTATCTGACAGCAGTAGCTGTAGTCTATGCTTAAGGTTTGAGATCTTTCATGGTTCCTTAAAAAAAGATAGAAATCAGAAGAAGCAAGGATGCAGAGAAAGCCTCATGTACACGAGGGAGGGTAAGAGCAAATTTCTTTAGTCAGCAAGACGTACGAGCTGATATGAGCAAACTGTAAATGTATTTGTCTCTCCAGGCTTTTGACCTTCAAGACATGGTTTCCTCATGTTAGCCACAGTGAAATATTTTATGAATGTGTGTATTATTGACTTTATTTCTTCTATCAATCTTCTCACTGTATGTTTCACCTATGATATGTGACTCGAATCTATGAAGGAGACACAGAGAAAATGTCTAAGTTTTGGATCAACTTTGATTCAACCCTATGATCACTTGTTGATTTTGTAGCCTGATCAGGATGCTTAATTCTTGGAGTATAAATTTCCTCCTTTCTAAACTTTGTATTTGTGCCTATGTGGATACTTGGAAGATCAAAATAAAATAGACCTCTCATAACAGTGGGCACATTAGTTTCTCAAAATACTTCATTGTATTCTGTCTTGAATCAGATTATTTATGGGAAATTTGGCACAGTGAGGTTGCTTATGGTCGCAGTTACTTCTGTGATCTCTGGAGTCAGCCTCTGTAAGCTTTCAAGCTATAACAACTGCTTCTATGAACATTCATGCATTTCCTTGAATCTCTCCAGGTATCAAATTTTCTGGGTTTTGAGGAATAAAGGAACTACTATGTATAAGACACCTCAAATGTTTGCTAGAGCTTACAATGACCACCTGGATATTATTTTATCCACTTGTAGTTAGAAAATGGAAAGCAAAACAAAATAAAGCAAGCCTAAATAAAACTCAAAATGCCTCACTTTCACTGCTAACAAAGTTCCTTTAATTTGGGGAGGCATCTAAGAAGCTATTCTCCTTTGTTTGAAGTGGATTGGACCTACAAGTAGTTAAAAATTAGGACTAATGGCTGTGACAAAGATTAACTTGAGATGGACCAGAAACCAAAAATGTAATAGCTAAAATTTTAAAGCTTCTAGAAAAAAAAAACAGGGAAATACTTTTGCAGCCTTGAGTTAGGAAATGATTTCCTGAAGAGAATACAAACACACTAAAGATAAAAGGAAATAGAAATCTATTTGATATAATCAAATTATAAATTTCTATTCATCAAGCTTTAAATAACTTAAAGGAAAAAATTCACAGTCTGGTAGAAAATATATCTGATCACGAATTTCTATTCAGAATATGGAAAAATCTTCAAATCCCAAAAGACACATATACAACATGACCTCACAATTCTTATGTGGAGCTATATTAGTGAGCAACAGGCTCATGAAAAGATGTTCTATCTCTTTAGTACCCAAGGGATTATATATTAAAACCAGAGTGAGACATTTCAAATCTTTTACAAGGTCTAAAATTAAGATTGGCCAAACTAAAAGATGCTCAACTTTAAAACTGTTGAGATTCTCAAACCTTACGCTGGGGAGCAAAAACTGGTACAACTGTTGTATAAAATTGTTAACTTTTAATGTAATTTAAAATACATCTAAATTAAGAATTGGGGCTGGAGAGATGGCATGGCAATCAAGGCGTTTGCCTTCAAAACAGAAGGACCTGAGTTCATACGTTCCAGCATACGTTCTGGTTCTTTGGCCTTCCTGTCCCTTATCCTCACTTATCTCCTGCTTCCGTTAGACTCTTCATTCAGATTTTTCCAAATGCATTATGAACTCTAATTCATTAACATCATCATAAATGGTAATGTCCTGTGAAAGAGAGAGGTGCCGGCACCAATTAAAATAATCTTCTTGTAATCACATGTCAAATCAATGCCATTGCAAGCACTTGAATTGATGCATCCCCAATCCTTTTTCAAATCGAGAGCAGCACAGTGATTGAAATGAAAATGAGGCCTCAGTGGACACGTGTGCAGTGGGCCTTGCTGCACTCTACAGGTGAACCTGCCATGGATGGAATCAGGTGGAGTGGCTTAAGGCAGGAAGAGGCAGTACCTCCTGTGTGTCTGGAAACAGCCAAGAGGGTATTCACAAGAGAACATTTATGCACACATTCATAGAATTTCAGGGCCATTTGCAGCTTAGTCATTTTATTATTGTCTTAATTGAAACACCTATCAATGAAGATATTTGCCCAAGGACACAGAGCTTGTTTTCTCCCAGATCTCTTGACTTCTGTCTGTGAGTTGTTGCCACTGAAATCTTAATATTCTGTAGATCCATAAATAAAGTTAGTTCTTTATTCCTTCGTCTCTGTTTAGTTGACATCACAGTGTTTTAAATATATTGTTTAATTTGGGCATGTGGTTTTAAGTCAATGATAATTCTCTTGTATCACCTAATAACTAGAAGAGAGAGAGAGAGAGAGAGAGAGAGAGAGAGAGAGAGAGAGAGAGAGAGGCCCAGTACTAGTTTGAATGTTTAACATGTATTGATTTATTTTGTTTCTGAATAGTCACTTTACTGGTTGTAATGACCAAATCCCTCAAAAAAGGCAACTTAAAGAAAGAAGCATTTATTTTAGCTTGTGTTTTGAGGGGATACAGTTCTTGCAGGAAGACGTGGTAACAGGAGTGGGAAGCCAGCTGGTCGCATTTCATCCAGTCAGGAAGCAGAGGATAGACAGGAAGTGGAGGCAGGCTTTAAAACCTTGATGCCTTCCCTGAGTCACTCACTTCCACCAGAGAGACTCCACCTCCTAAAGCTTCAACAACCTTTCCAAACAATGCCTAGTTCCCAAACACATGAGCCTGTGGGGGACATTTTACACTCAAATCACAACAGTCCCTATAAGGGATTCTATGGTTTTGCCCATTTTATTGTTGTAGGTCCCGGAGCACAACAAGATTAAAATACCTGCATCCAATCATGACCAATCATGTAGTTTGTAGGTGTGAAAGCCAGAAACCCTGTGGGATGCTTCTTCTAGCAGAACTTCGGTAGCTGCCCTGACCTGATTTCCTTCTGTAGCAGAAGCGGTTCATTTCCTCTGGAGGAAGAGTGCACATCTCAATGATGAGTCACTATGTGATTAATAAATATACATAATAATACTTGGTATTAAATGGGCATTTTTTTTTCTGTGCATAGTGGTTTATCTAATTTGAAATTTCAAAATTTCCAGTGAGCAAGTATCATGCTTATTATCATCATCATCCTTTTTTTATTATCTATAATGGGTTACATTGTTTAGTGGGCCAATATACATGATGAAATCAAGGCGTATCGTTGCACAGTGTGGAAGCACAAGATCAGGCTCTGGATAGCAGTATTTCATTCCAGCATTAGTTGATGACATATTAAGAGAGTCTCTAATAAATAAAATTTGAGGGCTGGAGAGATGGCTCAGTGGTTAAGGCACTTGCCTCCAGTGCCTAAGGCCCCTGGTTCAATTCCCCAGTACCCACATAAGCCACACACAAGGTTGTGGCCCTGGTGCTCGCTCTCTCACTCTCTCTCTCTCTCTCTCTGCTTGAAAATGAATAAATAAAATAAATATACATATATTAAAAAATTTGACTGGAGAAGCGTGCATACTTATTTCTGAGCTAGACAATCTCTGTGGTTTGAGGTAGACTGTCTTCATTTTTATTATTTATTTGTAAGCAGAGACAGAGATATAGAGAAGAGAGAGGGGGGAGGGTGAGAGAATGGATGCATCAGAGCCTCCAGCCACTGCAAACAAACTTCAGGCGCATGTGCAACTGTGCATCTGGGGAATTGAACCAGCGGTGTTAGGCTTTGTAAGCAAGGGCCTTTACACTGAGCCATCTCTCCAGCCCCAACTTCCTTCCTTTTTATGGAGCTCATAACTGACTTTAGAAAAAACACATCTTCTCTCCAAATTCTCTGTGGTCTGTATGACCTGTCAGGGTTTTGGTTTAACCCACTCATTCTTCAGGATTTGGAGGGACAGTGGCTCATTCTTGGGGAGTCATGACATGGATCAGGGGAGAGAAATGATTGTTCTAAAAACACAGCAATCAGAGGATTGGTTTTGAACTTGACCTAGGATTTGCTTTGCCACCTATCTTCACAAAATGGACAAATTTCTTCATACAAAGTCTGCCTTCACATTGCTGTCCTTTGGTTCAAGGGAAGAAAACAACCTTCCTTTCTGTGAATTGTTTGGATTTGTGCCTTGTTAGAATTTTTAATTTAATTAATGGTCAATGCATCATAAAATCATTTTGCTTTTGAGAAAAGTGCTTTTCGAGGTTGAAGAACATGGAGGAAACTGGTTTTAGCAGAAATAGAAGAGCTAGCACCTACCTATCCCATCCATGCATAAAGGTGACCGTGACATATCCTAGAAATTTTTGATGATCATTTAGAACAAATTCTTTATATGTGTGGGGACCAAGGAATCCAGCAATGAGAAGAAATTATTTCTTTTTTTAAATATATTTTACTTATTTATTGAGAGAGAGAGAGAGAGAGAGAGAGAGAGAGAGAGAGAGAGAGAGAGAGAGAGAATATGAATGGGCACAGCACAAACTCCAGACACATACGCCCTCTTGTGCATCTGGCTGTATATGGGCACTGGGGAATCGAACTCGGGTCCTTCTGCATTGCAGACAAATGCCTTAACCCCTAAGCCATCTCTTCAGCCCAGAGAAGAAATTATTTCTAGGAAAGCTTCAGATAAACATTGGACAAGAATGATGTTGTTCATGATTTTTTTTAAAAGGCTACTTTTTCAGAATGCTGGCTCTCCAGATGCCCCGAAACCAATGAGTTTCAGAGCCCAGCAGAGTTACCTCAGGCCTGGTTTTTTGGCCTGTACAGGGGTTGGGCTACACTATGCAGTCATTCATGTCTTGAGAATCCTGAGAGAAAGTTCTGCAGTAGGTGGCCTCTACCTCCTGGTGTGAATGATGAGCTCTTTCTCCTGCAGGACGTCCTCATGGTCAAGGCCACAGCGCTTGCATAGGTTGTAGAACAGGAAGCAGTCTCTCTCACTGGCTTGTCTCCTCGGCTATCTGTTCTTTTTTGATCATTATCCACATATATGTCCCTCCCTCATCAAGATGCAGAATTCCATTAGATAAGATGAACTTCACTCACTAGCCCACTAGAAATCAGAGCCTACATCCAAGATTTTTTTTAAAAAAATATATATTTATTGTCCATAATGAGTTACATTATTTAGTGGGCAAACATTGCGTTGTTATCCCAAATTCCCCAATTCCCCCCCTCCCCATCCCTGATTAGTTGGATATCCTCCTCCGATTTTTTTTGGGGGGGCAATGGGGTGGTTTCTATGCTTGTTTTGGCTCCCACACCCTGATACCTTTTCTTTGGCATGTGTGGATGTGGGTATCTAATACTGATGTACCAGTTGGGCTTTGAGTGCTGGGTAGGAAAGGAAGTATATAGGGTGAAGTGAATACTGCACTTCTGGAAAGTGTTAAGATATAGTTTCTTTGCTTTTAGGTTTTAATTCAAAAACTGTTTAATTTCATTCATTAATTCAGAACTCATTCTGTAACTACTGTTTGCTGTCCCTTTGCTGGCTCTGGAGATCTATGATAGCAAACAAGCTTGCTACCCTCATGCAGAGTGTGGTTAGTTGTGGGTTAAAAAATATCAAAGCAGGGCACTCATCACCTCTGCTTCCTCACTGTGGGCTTAAAGTCATCAGCTCTATCTTGGGCTCTTGCCACCATGGCTTCTTTACCATAATGGACTGGCTCCTGGAACAGTAAACTGAAATAGACCAATCCTCCCCTAAAAAAAAAAAAATCAAAGCAACTAAATTCATTGAGAATAAGAGCTAACATTTATATAACACTTAGTATGTGCCAGGAAACTTTAAAGCTTCTTATAGGTTAGGTTATTTAATTCTTCCTACAAATCTTGAAGGTACATGCTGTTAGGGTCCTCACTTAGAGATAAAGATTTTTTAAAAAAAGAAAGAAACAAAAGGAGGGTCACTTTAAGTAACTTGCCAAGGGTTGAACAGTAGAAGATTAGGAAATGACAGAGCTCTTGGGTTCCAGAGTTCAGGATTTTAGTTTTGACACCATAATTGCTAATTAAGAAGTAAGTATCTAAGGCTATTCCATGAGAGCTAGAAGCCAGCTGAAGTAGATAAACATGCATATTCTGTAATAAATGCTGTGTGTGGTATAGGTGAGGTATGTATGCAGATTTTATGTTTGGGATAGAAGAGAAACCTAATAGGATTCCTGGCAGAGGAAATAATATTCCTGAAAAGCCTGGAGAACCAGAGTGGGAAGAGGGAAGGCAGGAGACAGTTCCAACAACTAAAGGGAAAATTTACATCAGAAGTGGACAGCAATGTGAGGTCCTGGTAAAGTTGGGGCATGAGCAGATCACATGAGGTCAATGCCAAGTTGGGAACAGAAAGTCACTGCAAGATTTTAAAAGAAGCAATTACCTCATTTGATTTGGATTTCATTCTTGCTGTTAGGCTGCAAAGCTAGTGGTACTTACAGTTGTCCAGGAACAATATAAAGTATCCACGGCCTTGAATAAAACCCAAAACTCTGTGTGGCATGAAAGTCAAGGGTTCTTCAGAGGACCATCTCCTACCTCAGCATGCTCACAGCCTCTCCTCCCTCTCACAAGAGTTTTTGACTTTATTAAAACTTTTTCAAACTACTTTCTTCCTCTTAGGATTTTAGCTGATGTGAATTTATCTTATTCCACCAGCTTCCTGGTCAGAATTGAGAATACTGATTTCTGTGGCCCCAAACTAAGTGAGAGCCCATAAGACAGAAAGACTGTGCATTGTGCCCACATAGCATGGGGTATTCATTCTGAACCTTGAGTATCTATCCTTTGGGTGCTCAGTCTTTTGATTCTCTTTGTCTCCTTATTTCCTTATCCAGTGGTGGTATTTTGTGCTACCTCGTAAACAACATTAGTCCCTTTCTAAAAGGGTGTCCTACCAACTGAAGGCTAATGAAGTACAGGGCAAAGCCATAATATTGGATGGAAATGCAAACAGCTGTGAGCTTGATTACTGTCTGTAAGATGCAGGGCTCAGTTTTGTGGATGCTGTATGTAAATACAGGGGTAGCTTGCGGGCTGCAGATGGCTCTAGAGAACATCCTTCCATGCTTATGTTGCATGAGGATGTGGAATTCCACTGCCCCACACCCACCACTGTGGTGTCCCCAGGGCTCCTTCTGTTTCTGTTCCTTCAGGACCCATTGAGACAGCTTAGGGTTTGCTTGACTCTGTGATTCCATTCAACTAAAATGGAAATTCTTGATTCTTTTTGCCTTAGTTTCTGTTCATAACATGACTCCTTTTTAATGTGATTCTAAGACAGGTGAGTCAGGGGAATGCTAGTTACTCTCATAGTTGTTGCTATTTATTGATCCTATCCTTTTTGCCAATATTGGGCCACTTGCCATACACATTATCTTATTTAATTGTCCCAGCGGCTTTCAAGGAGCGTCATGTTATTCCTAGTGAACAGATGAGGAGATGGAATTTAAAGCAATTGTGACTTGGTAACCACTGGGACAGAGTGATGTGATTGTCTCATTGTGGCTGGCAGAGGCTTTACCACCTAGGGGAAACTGTATTCAGATCTATGTTGCATGGCTTAAGAGAAACCTTGGCAAATGAAGAAAGGTCATAGCAGAACACTCAAGGTGACTGAATTAAGATGGTGTACATTACTTATACCATCTGGCAGGCTTGAAAAATATCACACAGCTCATTTGGGAACATGGAGTAATCAGTAGATGGGCTTAAATATTCTTACCACAATGGGACGTCTCATAGAGGATGCTGTGAGGTTACCTGTAAAAAGCATCACACCCAGCCAAGACAGTGAGAACTTGGCTCAGGACACATGGATTGTAGAAGGGAGATGCAGCCTGGATGTGTGGCTACCCCAGGATCAATGAATGACAGATACAGGGACTCAGAGACAGTTTGGGCACATTCAGGTACTTTCAGGCTATTTAGAGAGACCATAACACAGTGTACGGATTATTATATAGTGTGGTGCAAGGCTGCAAATGTGTCCAGGGATCTCCCGCAGATCGTGATGGGCCTTGTAATAGAAAGAACTTTGCATCTTATTTTATGAGCACTTAAAAGTGCCAAACTGTTTAGGCAGATATGTAGTATAATTTCATTTGACCTTAATGTGAAGAATAAGCGTGGGTGGGTACACAGAGTGAGGCGAGGAGGTTTTTTGGGGTGAGAATTGACCATAGGTTTAATGTCATAAGAGTAAGAACAGATAGAATATCAGCTTTGTGAAATGTTTTGTTCAGATAAACATCTTTATTGAAGAGGACATAAACATCACTAACAGTTAAAGTAGTGAGGGACTGTCAGATGGAAGAGAGTTGTGTTAGTGCACCTTTGCAAGGACATGGTAAGTACTACTGGGAGAAAGCCATAGGAATCATATTCTTTAATAAAAGAGCATTGGAAAAAATCATTCAATGTATCCTCATGTTTTAAATCAAGATGTATTTTTAAATGACTTGCATGTGTTATAAACTGAGTAACAGTGTAAAAGGTCCTTGATAGCTAAGTTAGTTCAGTGAAATACATGTTATCCATACATGTAGTTATGGAAACCCTATCTGGGAAGTGGTACACAGAACATTTGGAATTATAAATTTAGAATTTAGACAATGGAGTGGAGAAATATCTTGGTGAGGTTTCTTTTGGTATATTCAGGAACCATCCATGCAAATCTATACAGAGATAAACAGAAAATAAGTAAGTGAAATGGACACGTTATAATATAGTCAGAAATAATATGGACTGTGGGGAGTTGGAATGTGAATACTCCTTTCAGTGACATTGCTGAGATTCAGTTCCAGTAGACTGTTACCACTGAGTGTGCAAAGCCTGGGTTCCCATGTCTTCCTAGTTTTTAGATGATAATGAAATGTTGCATATTTATGTTATGTTTCTAGTTATTTTTTCAAACATTTTCTCTTGATCTAACTATGCTCCAGAGGCATTCAGACTTGCGTGTTATGATTTCTCTTGCTATAACAATGAATAAAAAGTTCCCAGGTGTGTTAGTCAGTTTTCCATTTGTGTGACAAAATGCCTAGTAGAAGCCAATTGAAAGAAGGAAGTGCTTGCCTTTGGTTGATGCTTTCAGAAGTTTCAGTATGTGGCTGACTAGATCTATCACTCTGGTCCTGGGACAAGGCAGAATGTCACGGCATTGAGAAGAGATGCTTCCTCATGGCTACCAGGGAACAATCAGAGAAAGGGACTAAGAGTTTCAGTAAGCACTCTTCCATGACCTCCTTCTTCTAACCAGTCTCTACTTCCACTTAGCTCATTTAACTCTGATAACCCAGTGATAAATGCAGTGTGCTCACGCCCAATCACCTCTTAAGAGCAGCACCAGCTGGGGACCAACCCAGTAACACATGCTCTTTCAGAGGAAATTTTATGTTTTATGTCCATATACTATACCAAATGACCAGAGCACTGATATATATATATATCGAGAGAGAAAGAGAGGGGGGGTAAGCATTCTCATGTTCAAATGAGCTTTTTTTGGCTTTTACATGTAGGGCCTCACTCTAGACCAGGCTGACCTGGAATTCACTATGTAGTCTCAGACTGGTCTTGAACTCAAGGCAATCCTCCTACCTCTGCCTCCTCAGTGCTAGGATTAAAGGCATGCACCACCATGCCTGGCTAGAAATGAAACTTTATTTGACACGTAACCTTTTTTTTTTCTACACCCGATGATGTTTGCGGAGGCTGTGCAGAGTACTGTCAAGCAAGAGGAGAAGGTACTTAGATGTAAAACCATGATGTTAATCTATAATCAAAAGGTGCTTACAAAGAGTGATCCAGTGAACACGGTAACTGTGGATGTGTGTTTAGATGACCAAAAACATCCCTTCATTAAAGTCATGTTTGCATTGTGACCAATATGGATACATCTGTGTCATAGTTAGGATCATAACCCCTACACTGGTGTCACTTCATAAAGCAGAATGGTTGAGTGGCCGTTATAGAAGCAAGAGCCAAAGATAAAAGTCAGGGTCACAACTACAGAGATGCGTTGGGTAGCTGATGCATCACAAACAGGATTTAGAATGAGTCAGGAACAGTGATATCCAAAAGTGCACAAATTTAGGGGGAATTATGAATTTAGAAATTTTATTGAGATGGAAAATGGCATCTACGTTGGTCTTAAACGTCATAGTTTCTGGTGACCTCGGAAAGGACACTGAATGGAAGAGTTAGCGGGAATCCAGGTTGCTCTGCCCTGGATGTTGAGGAGGAGGTCAGTGAGTGGAGGGACTGGAGACCGCTTTTTTCCTGGCAGCAAAGGGAGAAAGCCAGACAGCTATATTCCAAGGATAGTCAAGGTTCAAGAAAGGTTTTGCTCTTCTTTGATTTTAATGGAGCAGAGTTCACAGTATGGAAATGAAGAAATTGGTGGGGATGTTGCAAGTTGTGAATGGAACATGCGTGGAGAGATCAGAATTTAGAGGAACTGAATGTTCTTTTGTTTTCAGGCTGCTACAAATATGAACCTTTTGATGTAGCAGAGAGGAAAAGCCAGGGAGCTTATGGCTCTGAAGTAAGACATCAGGGAAGGTGTTTGCGGAGCTGAATGAATTAGTGAAGTAGCTGCTGTAGAAAATTTAACAGGGTGAACTAAAGGTTGCTGAGCTGTGTTCTGAGGTTGGAAACATTACATGGTAATGATCAGCACTGGTGTGAGCATTTCGCCAATAATACTAGAGTTCATGTCTGTGTTGCTTCAGCACAGGAGAATGCCAAGCTAGACACTAGAGAAAGTTAACAGGATATGTTGATCCACAAAGAAGTGGAGAAAGTGAGAGTGGAATATTGGATTGGGACAGAAATAAAAGGAGACTGATTTGTTAATGGCAGAGACATCCTGGAGTTGCTTTTTGCCCCCTTGCATATTAGAATAAAGGAATTTTTATACTATATGGGATTTTGAGTTAAAATAAACAAACAAGCAAAACTCTGAGGTTCCTTCCAGTCCCCAAGTATTTTGATTATAGACATGAGAAGGAAACAAGTTCTAGTTCTATTCTCATAATTGTTATGATAAGTTTCAAAATCCTTGGATACTCCCAGGCATGTCTCTCAGAACTGATGTCTTGAATAGCTTATTAAGGACCTACATAAGGTTGTTTCTCAGTTATCTTTGTTTTATTTTTCTTTATTGACAAGTTTTATACATGAAGATAAAGTAACTTGATTATAATTCCCTCTTGGCTTTTCAAATTCAAGTCACAGACATTCATCTTTGGGATTCAATGTTGTAACTTTTTAAAATAATTTCCATTGGATAGTACATAATATAAGAAAGAAGGGGAATAAAAATGGGAGTAATTAACCTATCACACAGATAGAATGAGGAAGAGATTTACACAAGTCCTTTCTTGTTATATCTCCAGTCACATTGTACTTTTGTATGCTTCCTAATTTCCATGCATATCCCAATAAACCTATTTCACATGTCTCCAGCCTTCACTTGCAGATGTTCAGAAACACAGAGGTCAACCAGATGTTATTTCTTCATTGAACCTTCAGATTTCACCCTGGGGAACAGCTCCATTGCTGTTAAGAGCTAAATGCACTAAGCAACAGATTTGAAATATGCCCCAGACTCTATGGAACCAGGGGCTTTGAATTCTTGCCAAGGGTTTAGTGCTTCTTGTTGTACTTCTGAGATAGAGCAGAGCCCCATCCAAAGCTTTATTGGAGGAGAGAATCTTCAGAGAGATGCAAGAGCTAAAGCCAAATAGCCTGGAAAGGAGAGTGAGAGATTTAACAGCAGGTACTCTCCGTAATAACTTTGATATCATTGCATTTAAGCTTCTTTCCCTTGTGGACTATCTCTACATGAAAACTATAGAGGGTCGAGGCTCTGTCTTCTCTGCACCCATCTTCACCTCTGCTGACTTTCTGCCCAACATACATGCTCCATAAGTGTATGTGGAAATTAGCCAGATGACAGATGTGAATTCTCTCTCTCTACATCTATTCCAATGACTCTTGAATAGTGAAGATTTTTTGCTTTACCTTTGCAGGCACAATGATTTATGTTCATTTTTGTTAAGCCTAAAAGTACTAGGCAATTCCATAACTGAAAGGAGTTTTAGAGTGGGAAACCCAATTTTCAGATCAAGACAAAAAACATGTAGATATCATTAAGTATAAGTTGCTTAACTTTTCTGTTTAGTTTTCTCTAAAACTAGAATCACCAGTTCCTGTTCCTAGTTGAAAATGAGTAGGAATCTCTCAATTGCAGGTAATGGGGAAATAGTATTAATATTATTGTTAATATTATATTATAAATGTATATATTATATGTTATAATATGAATATTATTATTAATAATAATACTTCCCCTTTACCTGAAAAAACAAGGCAGGCTTTTGATCACTGGAATTAATTAATTACATACAAAGGATTTATTTCTGGGATCAGCAAGCAGCTAGTTCCTGCAGGGACCAGGCTGAATGCTCTTGCCAATACCTCTTCCATGCATGTTCCTCCATCCACCACACCTTCCACATACTTTCTCCAAATCCTTCTGAGTTTATTGTCTTATAGCTACTCATCCAACTCCTCTTCTATGTGAGGTGAAAAATCATGGCTGTAACTTTTCCAGGAAAACAAGGGTAAGGCCAGTTCTCACTGTGCATCAGTGATGATATGGCATTCAATGTGACATACTGTTTGTCACTGGGCACCAGTGTTCATCACAGGGTGACTTGTCTCATAACAAACACTCGGGCATATTGAAGTAGCTCTTATCTTTCAGAAACCAGAAATTCAGAAGTGCTCTGTAGCCTATAGGAATTTCCTATTTTATTTATTAGTTCAATAAGAATTTATTAAGTACTTCTTATATACTAAGAACTGGGGACATGGTGGTTCATTGGAAGAACTACTGAGGTAGCTCAGTAGTAAAGGTTCTTGTTTTGCAAGCCTGCCAACTGAGTACAGATCCCCAGAACCCAGGTAAAGCACAATGTCAAAGCAGTGGTTTGTAATCCCAATGTGCCTGTGGTAATGAGAGGTGGAGCTAGAAAAATCTTGAAGCTAGGAGGCAGCTCAACCTGCTTGCCCAAAGAGATCCTCCGTCAAACAAGGTGGAAGGAGACGACCAACACAGAGGTTGTCCTCTGACTTCCACACGTGTGCTGTGGCATGTGTGTGCCCCCCCACCATACACATCCATACACACACAAATGAAATAAAGACTTCCATGTGCATTCATGTTGCAATTTCATTCTAGAGAAACATACATGCACATTAATCACAGGAATCAAATACTCCTAGACACAAAAGGACGTTCATAGCAGGAATGCATACTCAAGTGTCAGACCTTCTCACTGTTGATTAGAGAGAATGGACGGAATCAGAAACCTTGGGAAGAGCTCATCTGAGGAAGTGACTATAACTAGCAATCAGTGGAGGAAAAAGTTCCAGTTTCAGAGAAGGTTGGGGTGCAGTAGCACAAGGGAATGTGATGAGGGTGTGGTGCGCATGACTGAAGCTTAGGGAGGAAAGCTTAAAGTAAGACTTCCAAGTGGGGCCATGCTCAGGACTTCAGTTTTTATTGGAGCTGCAGTGGAATACTGAGCAATGATGGTCTCACTGAAGAATGATCAGGTATCATAAAATCTGGCCCACCCTGCTCTCTTGAGGACACCCAGCCCCCATGACAAGATCTGTATCACCAAGAATTACATCTGTTTCTCTTTACCAATGAAACTGTGTCATTCAGGAATTTCTCTATGTCCTTGTCCCAGTTCACTGGCTCACCTTAAGGAAAGGATGAGGGCCATCCCTCCCCATGCTTGCCCCAACCCCCTGTCCATGGACCAGCACAGCATGTCTGGTGCCAGAGTGGGCAGAAAGACTAATAGCTGTTGTTTCACTTTACCAGAGCTAATCTATCACATCTCACCCAGAGACCCTCAATCCACTCTGAGAATTCTCTGTCCTGAGGTGAAACACACGAGCAAATAAATAAGGAGAGAACTGTTTGGAAATCCTCTTTGTCACTACAGAAACATGCTCATTTATTTAGCAAAACATCCATAATTATTAAATTGTTTGATTTAGCCACTGGCTATTTGGTATCTTCAAGGGGTCCCCACCAGGAGTAATACTTCCCCATTACCTGCAAAAACAAGGCAGGCTTTTGATCACTGGAATTAATTACATACAAAGAATTCATCGCTGAGAGCAGCAAGCAGCTAGTTCCTACAGGGACCAGGCTGAACTCTCTTGCCAATTCCTCTACCATGCATTCTCCTCCCTCCAAACCTACACCCTTTCTTTCTTCCTTTCTTTCATTATGTTCCATGGGTCCAATTCAATGAGGAGAAATTGTAATTAAAACATTTACAAAGCTTTCCCTGTGACTGCCCTTAAGGCTTTGAACATTCACAATTGAGTCTTTTCCCAAATAAGGCACAATGACTAAGTTTCCAGGAATTTCTTCCTCAGAGACTCAGGCCCCCTAGAATGATATTAATACACTTTAAAACGACTTCACAATGAATTATGAGACCAGGGACAAAAGGCATGTCCAAGTGTGTGCTCTTTAGGGGTGGGGGAGAAATTGCAGTGATCACTAATTGGTCTCAGGAATGAACAGATTCCCTAGTGGTCAGTGGTGATGAGCTGCTTTCCCATCTTCCCCATTTTCCCTGTAATTATTCATACCTCTAATAACAAAAGAGGGGACTTGTTTTCCTCTTAGATGTAATTAGAGTAATCAGAGGGTTTATAACACTTATGTATTTTATTTGTAGGTCTCTATTCAATTTTTTTCTTGCTGAAGAAAAATATAGAACACAAAACAGAAACCCTGAGTCTCTGGGTTTTGTGAATTCTTGCAGGGAAAATTGTTTTTACCATAATAGCAATCGGCAGCAATAATTCTTACATGAACAACCTGGAATTACTCTCATAAAGGCAATAATTTGTAGAGTTTGTATTTTGAGAACGATGGGGATGACTGGGTGATAATTTGGGTGGATTTTTTAACACAGTTTATCTTTACATTTTGTGATAAGTGAGGAAGCAAACTATTGGTGTTTTCCACTGAAGATGTGCATTTGCGTGTGATTTGTCTCTATTGAACAGATCTGGTTTGAATGACAAATTAAATTCCCAGCTTTCAAACACTGAATTCTTTTGTTCAGAATTTACACATGCCTGAAAGGGAATGTGCTCAAAGACAACTCTCCTTCAAAGTTATAGAGGCTAAATAAACAATCACTTGACAATTTTCCCTCAGATTAACAAAGCCACCTTCTAGCAGCTCAGAACCCATAGGAAATATTGTTTAAACGATATTTTCCACATCCTCACAGGCATTTCCATGGTGATGAAGGGATGGGTTATAAACAAGATTATGCCATTTTGGAATACAACTGCAACTTAATGAGAAAATGAAAAAAAATTCTACAGTGAAACACTGCTTTCAGGGTTATGTATGTTTACTTACAGTAGAGGAATGACTCCTGAAGTTTTACTATTGAGTAATAAAACCAAATAGTTTGACATCTTAAATTAATAATTTTTATGTCATTGACATGTTAATATTGACCCAGGAAAAATACTACTAAATTTTTCTTTACATGAATTCAGTTTTAGGATTATATAGCATGTTTTTAAAATCATGGTCTATAGACATGTTGCGGTCAGCTTTCTAGTTGCTGCGCAGAAAGAACCCAAACAAAAGCGGCTTATGGAGGAATGGGTTTATTTGGCTTATGAACTCGAGGGGAGACTCCATCCTGGCAGGGAAAACAATGGCATGAGCAGAGGGGTGGACATCACCTCTGCCACAGCACTGCAAACAGCGGCAGGAAGGTGTGCCAAACACTGGCAAGGGGAAGCTGGCTTATAACCTCCATAATCCCACCCCCAACAACACAGTTTCATGGAGGTTGTAAAACCCAAACTGTCATCAGCTGAGGATCGATCTATCAGAACACATTCATTTGTTTGTGGGGGACACCTGGATCAAACCATGACAACATGTTTTCAACCTTTTGTGAGTCTATATGTTATGGGCGTAAGTGTGTGTAAAGAAGTCTGTATAACGCTACAAATATTCTGATCATCCACGTAAAAACAAAATGAATGGGGATGGATTCCTAGTGGATTAAAAGGCAAATTACTTGTATTCTTGTAAGTTCACAACACATATTATCTATTACATCAGTTTCTCATCATCATGGATGGTTTTATGCACGAGACAATGGCATGGTCAGCTATGGAACTAGTGGTTCAGCATGGTAGAGCCCAGGCTTCTTCCAAAGCCAGCCACAAGTGAAGGTGAAGTCTTTATATACCTCAGGTCTAAGAGGGTAAAAAGCTTTATCTAACTGCCTATCAATACACAAGGAACAATGAAGCCTAGGGAGGGATTCAGGAAGTCACTACAGACTTCAGAGACAACATGTAGGTTTCACACATCCTTCAAAAAAGAGCTACAGTGGAATGCTTGAGAAAGAGACTAGCAGAGGCCGGAGGAAGATGGTGTACCAGATGTTCCTGTCCCTAAATTTACTTCCTAATGTTCAGTTAGTTCCCCAAATCTTTTCTCTCCCTCCTTCTTCAGCAACTGGACATTTTGATGTATCTTTTTAAAAAATTTCTCCTTTTAAAATAAAAATTTTGGAATTTAATTATTGCAAATATCTTCATGACATTTAGGAAGGGAAGGATTCCTTTTTAATGAATTTTATAATTAGTATATAATAATTATATATATTTATGAGATTCAGGGTATAGAATACATATAAAAAATGTAGTATATACTACAAGATAATTAGCACTTTATGCTGGTAATATTTCAAAATCATATATATGAGTGTGTGTGTAAATATATGGTAGATATACAAACATGTATATGGTATATATTAAAACAGATATATGATTTTAAATTATGGTACTCTGAATATTAGAACTTATTCCTCTTACCCGACTATCTATATATTAGTCCCCATTATCCAATCTCCCTCTAGTGTCTGCTATTCAGCTTTCTACTTTTATGAAATCATTTTTTTAGCTTCTACATAAGAGTGAAGTATAATTTCTGCACCTGGATTTTTTAACTTAACATAATATCCTCTATCTAGTTCTATCCATGTTGCTACAAGTGACAGAAAATATCCTTTTTCTTGCCTGGGGAGCATTTCCTCATATATCCATATGCATTTTCATTACCCATTTGTCCATCAATGGACACGTTAATCTGTTAAAGTATCTTAACTGTTGTGACTAGTGCTTCAAGAGAAGTTAATAATGACAAAAGTTTAAATAGATAGTAGATCTAATATATCTTTCATAATACTCAGAATCAACCACTACTAAAAATTTCATCTACTTTCTTTTTTATTGTCCATAATGAGTTACATTATTTAGTGGGCAAACCATGCGTTGTTATCCCGAATTCCCCTATTCCCCCCCCCCCCATCCCTGATCAGTTGTATATCCTCCTTCGTGGGCTGTCTGTATTAGTCCTTGTGGCAAGGGATCCTGGATATCTTAGTACTCATCCCGGTCTTCCTGGCCCAAGTGAGTTGTTACTGATGGGTGCTATGCCTCTGGACCGTCTCCCCCACCACGGCTCTCACAATCTTTCCACCCCTCTTCCTCTCAGTTCCCTGAGTCATGGTGGGTGAGTAATAAGGCTGCTTTAATGTTGCGAGCTTCGGGGTCCTTGTGTCGAAAATCCTTGGTTTCTGTCTCAATGGCCTATCCTGTGTTGATTGAATGACTGTGGTTATAGGTCCCTTGTTCATCATTCATTGTCTGCTGAGTTCCCTATGGATCCTCCCTGATATGACTGTGGTGGCTCCTCTCTTGCCAGGATCTCATCCATCGGCCTACGGTAGGTTGGTAAGGTTAGATGGGCCACAGCTCTCTCGTTGTATCCTGAAAAACACAAACACATTTGGCTTATCCTGAGTTGGTTGAATGGCTGTGGCTATGGGTCCCTTGTTCATCCCGTCCTTCTCTGCAGGGTTCCATATGGATCCTCCACAATATGACTGTTGTCCATAATGAGTTAAAATATTTAGTGAGCAAACAAA
>PVHP010019507.1:0-31784 GCA_004024765.1 Zapus hudsonius
AAACAAAATTCAAATTATGCAAAATATAGTTTTTTGCAAAATTCAAAATACGCAAATTTGTAGCTACCTGGAGCACAAAGGTGGATAATTCTTCAGAAAAGTCACTAAAGACCTTCAACATACTCTAAGTAGTTACTACTTTGCTATGTCGAGGAGGAATCACGTGGCTTTGCGTGTCTATTGCCTCTAGATTTTGTGTGAGTTCCTCTGATGGTAAAATCCAACCCAAGGAATTCAAGACATGTGGTGCCTACTTGTTAATGTCTCACGATACATAATAAAGAGAAGAGAGACTACTCAGACGAAACTACTCAGATGTGTTCAGAATCAATGGATATTTCTTTTTCTGGAATAGTTAGTTAAGGGCCCAGCTACTTCTATGAAATACAAGTTCTTGTATGTGATCTTACTGTGTAAGCACTTGTGATTAATGACTAACTCTTCATGTCCATAAGGGCTCTCATTTAGGACGGTGGTCTGCCTTTAATGAACTCCTATCACATACTTGTTAAGTAACAGAGTGTATTGAGGTATCTCATTTTTTATTTAGAGTCTCTTATCATTAGATATTCACGAGGCACGATAATGAAGCAAAACCCAAACTCTGTGAAAGAGGAAAAGAAAGAAGACTTATCCAAACAGGGAAAGTTTGAGTAGTTTATTTAATGACTTGTGAAAATATAAAAAAAGGGCCTGAAATGTTTCCATAAACCAAATCATCTAAAACAAATCAAACAATATGATGTCATACTTCCTGGACCAAATCAGTTAACCCCTTCATGGCTAATGAGAAAGCTTTAATATTAACATCATGGTAATAAGGCCTGACTTACTGCACAGAGAGAAGAGAGCCCTGTCGTACAATCCCTGTACTACTTACTGTAGGAAGAACTCACGTCCTTTCTAAGCCTTTGTTCTCACTTCATGGATCTATGATGCTGCTTTATGAAGCACAGTGCTGAGTCAAGTTCACTAGCAGAACAAACCCAGGCCTTTCTCTCAGATCCCTGAAGTTGAACCACTGAATTAGGTATTTGGGCTTGTAGTGTGACTAACGTTCATGGTCAGACTCTGGTAACACAGCAGTGGCCTTAGTCCAGGGAAGCAATGCTCTGGCCCTACCGTGGCCTAGAAAGCAGTGTGCATTTTAGTTCAGAGTCAGTCCCGCATTTGGAGAATACGGTTGTGCAGTTTGTAAGTGCTTTAGTTCTTTTTTATTTTACTTTATTATTTTGTTAAGCCTGTGAGGCTGAAACTTCATGGAGACAGCTGTTAATTTCCAAGTCAAAGTCTGCCTGGTAGAAAGTGACTATTTATAGGTATTCTAATTGGGAAATTGTGAAAAAGATGATAGTCAGAACTGACATTCTCTGGTCATGAACTTCTCTTCTAACTTTATGTTGTGATCATGACCTTGACCAGTGGACATCTGCAGACCTGGCTCATTTCAAAGGAAACTTATCCATGAATCCTGTAATATGTCTGTAGTCAATTATCTCTGGGATCACAGTTGTGCTTCAGGAATGGAGAATGATTATTTGGGAGCTTGTGAAAGGGAAGAAATATCAGTATTAATTTGCTAATTGTGGGGGAAGAGGGAACACGGTGATTGCAGTGACTGTAATCTGATAATGATGAATCTGACATCCCCACATTCTCCCGTATATTCCCTTCTTCCCTATTCCATCGCTTCCCATTGCTTTCAGAGATGTAGTGAAGCTTAATTTTTCTACCTTATTATAATCTGAGTACCAATAAAACAATCTTATATCATACTTCCTGGGCCAAATCAGTTAACCCCTCTGTATCTAATTAGGAATAGATATGTATTTCTATAGATGGCACTCAGACTCCCTTGCTGGGGAGATGGCTCAGTGGTTAAAGGTGTTGGCTTGCAAAACCTGATGGCCTAGGTTCGATTCCCCAGGACCCATGTAAAGCCAGATGCACAAAATAGTGCATGCATCTGGAGTTTCTTTGCAGCGGCAGGAGGCTCCAGGACCCCACGTTCTCTCTCTTTTTCTCTCTCTCTCAACTTGTTTCTCTCCTCTCTCATACTCTAATAGATCAATTAAAAATATTTTAAAAGAGAACTCAGACTTCCATAACCAGGTAAGGATCAAGTTTGGGAAGACAGAACATTTTTCTAGGCCGCCTTACAGCTCTGAGTGGGTGGCATGAGAGGCTCTGACGTAGGAGGGAGGAATTTGGCTCAGAGGTGTGAAAACATCTCTTTGCTCAGCCTGGAGCTCAAAACATTCCATTCATAATCTATCACTTTCTGTACATTGAGGGAAACTATGACTAACCTTGTGCCTTTACGGTAAAGATGAAATGAGACATCTCTGATAATGTCTCTCCTTCTACTGTGCCACAGGGTTGCGTTTCCTGTAATCAGGCTCTCCTTCCCCTCATCCTCCTCACAGCAAGGAGAGATTGCTCCTGGCATTCCAAACAAATCATTCTGTTACATATTGATATAGTAATGAGTGCAAACCAAGGGAGAGGAATTGAAAATGCACTATATAATCAGAAAAATAACAAAATTATTATGGAGATAGGAAACTGTTATTTTCGCTTGGAAAAGAGTGAGCCTACGTTCTCTTTGAAGACGAAATGTAGTTTTGAATAGATCTTTCAATATAAATTGTGGCTTTTGTAATTACCATGTAGTAGTTTCTCTGTATTGGACACCAGGGACATGCTGCTTATCGTCACCTCTCATGTCACACACCACGGGAAGAGGATTTTGTGTCATCAGGAGGATTTTGTGTCATCAGATGATGTGTTTGTCTGTCATTCTTCAGTATTCTCCTGTCTCATTAGCTTACAGGCATGATTAAAACTTGATTTTTAACTGTTGGAGTTCTTCAAGCTTAATGTATTGCCATCCCTGTTCCTGTTTCCACCATTAGCTACAACATGCAGCAAGCAGGAGCCGGTATCTCTGACTGACTGTGTTCCTGAGCTGCATGCACATCCATATATATTGTGGTAGTTTTGAACAAATGTCCCCCAATAGAATTTGTCGGACCCAGCCTGGCTGTATATCTGAGAGCTAAGTTTTAATATGCATCCAGATGAGAGCCTGGAACATGGTAGCTCATGCCTTTGTTCCTAGCACACCTGTGCCCCCCAGGAGACAGGGGGGATGGCTGACATCCCTAAATCCTGTTTACAAGTGCTAATAGGTTTTACTCCTGCTGGCTGAGTTTTCATAGCTGTGTTCCTGTTTACTGAGCCCCCTTTGTGTAAGAGATAAGGCACTGCAACACATCCCTAGATTGTATATAAGGTTGGATGCTAAAATAAAGTTTTGAGATCTGCTTGGACACTTCTCCCAGCTGCGTGTGATTGTCCAGCTGCCGCGCTCACCTTTCCTCGATTGAGCCAGGTCTCCTGCTGGCCAGAGAGACAGGCTCATTTAGCAGGGTCAGGGACCCGTGCGGTAACCGACATCTGGAGAAGCACCCAACAAGAATTTATTTTAATTGTGTTTATTAAACTGTTAATTGTCTCCAGGCTTCTGGCTGGAGAAAGGGTCACCTTGGCCGGGCCTCCTGGGGTCATGACACCCTTTCTAAATTGGATGTAAAATTCTAGGGATACGTATGCAAAACAGCAGCCTCTGGCAGTTCTGCATTTTTGTGAGTTATAATGTGCTTGCTTGCTTGAGGTGCTGGTGGTGGGTTTCTCTCTTGCTTCTGTGAAAGGGAACCAGCCTTTTCTTTAACTTCCCCTGGGTCTGTTACTTCAATAAATACTTTCCTCCCCCAAATTGTGCCTGGTTTGGAGATTCATCCCAGCAGCATGTGACTGACTATGACATATGTCATCCATATATATATCTTATATTAAATCCAATATGTCAAAACTGAATTTATAATCTTGTCTATTTCCCTGACTTATTTCTTGCCTATTTCTTCAGTTCTGCATTTCTCAGTGGTTAACGCTCTTTCCCTATCCAACTAGTTATGTTAATCTTTGACAACTCCTATTTTTCTCATGGAACAATCAGTGTTTTTTACCCAAAACTCCATCTACTTCTTTCAAAGTGACCAGCTGGCTGGCTACTTCCTGGAAGCTATATTAATGAATTTCTCATCCTGTTGAGAAAAAAATTTAATCTGAAAATGAGGAGCAATGACTTGATATCATTTCTTGTTAAAGACACAAATTTAGAAAAAAGCCACAATGTTCGAACAAGATATCTAATTGTCATTATTATCTTAGAGCAAAAATACACTGTCTTCTATATATTTCATTTCTGAAGTTATTATTTTCTCTATCTTGAGGCTATTGAAATGATAACAGTTCAGTAAATTAATTTTATTTCTGGTTTCATTTTTGGGGACAGGGTTTTCTCATTGTCTTTCCATAATGAAGAAAACTCAAGAATTGCACACACACTCAGTAAAATTTCCAAAAGTTTAAATGAAGAGAATTCATCAAGAATGAGATTTCCCTGACTGTTTGTATCTAGCTTTTATTCAAGTGATGTGTTCATCGCAAGACCCTCTCTCCAACAAAACACAACACAAATTTACTCATGCATGAAAGACAGTCACGTTAAACGGTCTCCATCAATCGAAGCTTTTCAACTGCATTTATAGTGACTCCAATGAAGTGATTTCTCCAACAATCTTCTCAAAAAAAGGAGCCACAAAGGGCTCTCTCTCTCCACCTACCATAGCTTCTGACTGCTAAAAAGGCCAAGAGATCAGACAGGATAAGTTTAGAGAGGAATTGAAAACCACTTGGCTTCCCATCCTCTCCTCTGAGCAAGTTGGCCGGCTCTGTGAGAATGATTGACTGCTTTCTTTCTTGTCTGCTGGCTGGAGCCACCTGCACACTCCACAAATCTTTGATTCTTTAACCTGAAGTGCACACCCTGTGACCAGCTGCTATGTTTCTACCGCTCTCATCATCCCTCCCCAAGCTGCATTCACTCTGAGGAGCGAGAACGCATTTTCTAAGTAGACTCATGTTGACTTTTGCTGCCAAACAATTTAATGCCAGGAGAGTTTGGTTACCAAACGACTGGCAAAAATTCTTTCCATTTTTTTGGTAGGTCTTTTTGGATTTCAGCATTTGAGACAAGAGATTGTAAACATGGACCAAACATTACATAGCTGACCTGCCATTTGGACAAAGGAGCAAACCCAAACTGCCCCCTTTACCAATGACCTTATGATAATATCAGCTAAGTACAGGCATACATGTGCTCGGGTCTCTGTGACGGTTTAGGATAAAGTTGCATATCAATATCTTTAAAGTGAAATATAATGTCATTCTCCCCAAAATCCATAATTCCACTTTAGAAAACCCAGTTGGGGGAGCTTAGGGGATACTTTTTCAATCTTATGATTAAAATTCATCCAGTTCACTTTTTAAATACAGGTTTTTCTTATGGATGAAATGACTGAATTGAATTAAAACTAATAAAGTTGTTTTATTAATCACATAACAATAGTTTAAACCACTTCCAGCTGAGTACTATACAGTTAAAATTTCATTTAAAATGTTTATGCTGTTTTATGGACAAATGAGGGAGTTTCTAGGTAAGTCAAGTAATGTTTTGGAAAAAAAAATTACAAAAGCTGGGCATGGTGGCACACACCTTTAATTCCAGCACTTGTGAGGCAGAGGTAGGAGGATCACCTTGAGTTCAAGGTCACACTAGACTACATAGTGAATTCCAGGTCAGCCTGGGTTAGAGTGAGACCCTACCTTGAAAAAAACAAAAAGCAAACAAACAACCCCCCCCAAAAGTAATCTGATTTGTTGTGAAACAGTGTTGGACTATGTAGGCCAGGATGGCTTTGAAATTATAATCCTATTATGTGATGCGATTATAGAAATTTACCACAATGTCCAGCAAACCAAATCTATTGTTTTAATACAATTCTGTACAACATAGAGAGTTAAGCAGAGCCCAGATGATTTGTGCTTAAAGGAATTCTTTAAGGAATTCTCCCTGAAGTACTATGAAGTTTGTAAATAAAAAAAAAAAAAGCAGGCTGTCCTTCAGAACCTTAAATTATGTTCCCAGCTTCACTCTCTCTGTTGAAGGATTTATTCAAAAAGCCCCCCCCCCACACCCAGATCTAATCTCCAAAGGCATGGAAGCATTCAACTATAATGAACATAAAGTCCAACAATAATTCTTATACACTTTTTTATATAATAAGATTTATATTTTTCACAAAGCAAGAACTCTACCAAGGTACACTGATCTCACCATGGATTTAGTGGATTAAGGCTCAATGTCTTTGTGATTTTTTTCATCTTTATCCCAGGGTCCCAGGTTAGATTTTTTATGTATGTGCAAGGCAGAATTAAAGAAAAAAAATCACCCTAAATTTCACAATACTTGTTTTATTTTAGGATCTCATGACCATCCCTAGGTGCAAAGGAAAATGAGAAAAATGAAGGTCAGTGTTGGGATCATTGGGTCAGTTCCAATATGTCCCACCATCCAGAACAAGGGACAGGACACTTCTGATGTCAAGAGCCACCCAGTAACTGTCTTAGGCTTTTCAGTCCAGGTGATGGTCTGTGGCTGCTGCTCACCTGTGCTGTAACTGTAGTGGGAAAGCCACCCACCCATAGAACACAGGTAAACAAATGAACTCATCTACAAATGCAGGCAGCAGGATTGATTTGGCCTCAGGCTGCAGTTTACTGATTTCCTAGCCTGGCACATGCTCATTGCTGCCCACCAGACGATATTTAACTATTAGCAAGGGAAAGGAGAGGGGATGGTTGGGTGAAAGACAGTGTCTGCAGTTGAGGCTACAAATGGACTGTTGACTTGATCTTTTTCCTCTCTCATTTCCCAAGTCTGCAGCTGGAGGGCTTATGCTATTGTGCAGTGTGGTCATAAAAGTAACACAATTAGACTCTCTAGTCTAACTCTCCCTAAGGGAGCTTGCAGGATTTGGTGAGGCATGCTTGAGGCTATTCACTGAACTTCCTGCTAGGTACCAGGGTGGTAGGCAGGGATTGCTGTCTGCCTTTACCTCTTCCCTGATACTCAGTAAGGGTTAGCTTCTATGCCAAGATTTAAAAATATTTATTTTCAGTTTCTCAGGTAGCCAGGATTGGTTATATGACAATATATGATAATATTTATATGACATATTAGTGACATATAAATGCGTATCTGTGGAAAAGATCTTCCTACGAGTAGCCCCAGTTGGCATGGGCTTTGTTTGCTTTTTCTACTTAGACAAGGTGGTCTTGTGACCACAGTGCCATGAACATGAAGATTAAATCCATTTACTAAGGGCTGGAGAGATGGCTCAGCTGTTAAGGCACTTGCCTCCAGTGCCTAAGGCCCTGGGGTTCAATTCCCCAGGACCCACATAAGCCAGACCCACAAGGTGGTAACCCTGGTGTTCTCTCTCTCTCTCTCTCTCTCTCTCTGCTTGAAAATGAATAAATAAAATATTTTTTAAAAATCCATTTACTAAAATGACAAAAGAGGAGGGGAAGAAACACCCATGTACCTGGATGACACAGGGGAGCTATTGAACCAACCTTGGGGTGCCCATCTCTGGGCGTGTGATACAAAGAGAATAAACCTGTGGACTGTTCAAGTCATTGCTGGAAGCTGGATGTATTGATGACCGATGCACACAGGAGCCTTGCTGCACCCAGATGGAGAGAAAGAAGTGGCTTTTCTAACACATATCAAGAAAAACAGGACTCCTCCTTGCTACTGGCTCTGAAGTGAGACATTAGCATTTTTGCGTGTTATTCTACATTTGGCTTAGGACTGTCTTACTGTGCCCCATTGCAGATGCATGCAGCAAGGTGGTGGCTGGGATCCGGATTTTCCACTTTGGTTCCCACCACACCTTGTTTGTTTATTAGGTCACAGAGCTTTCCTAAAACCCATTCAAGGAGTTTAGAGTTCTTGGGATTGCCTTATCTCAGCTGAAGTGCTGAATCCATCCCGAGGTACTGAGCTCATCAATTCCCTGCAGGATCAAAGACATTTCATGATATTTTAATTGTCTCACGGGTTGGCCACACATTTCCTCCATATCTTTTTTTAAAGTCATAAATACATTAGGAGTAATAAATTTGAACATCAAGTCTGTCTTCGTGCATGATTTATATACATTTGTGTTGCTGCTAATCTCAATAATGTGTCTCAAAACCCTTGCCTGGGAATGCAGTAGATGAGTGGAACTTTTCAAACCACGTCTTATAACTCACATATTTGATCTTCAACTATTTTCAAAGTGGTACAGCATATCCCAATATTTTCCAAAAGCAACAGGCATATCTTTAAATCTATCTGATGACTGTTTGAATTTTCTTGAAACGAAATGAAAGTCTTGCATGGGACCAGAAGATTCTTCAATTTTATTATAATCACGTATTATTAATACACTAACTCCCAACTACCTTGCTTTGCTTAAACATACCACTCTAATCATCTCTCTCGTTCCCATAAAATATTGTGGAATTTAAGGAGAGCTTATTTCCCATGAATAATTCCAAAAAAAGTAATAGTTCCCCACAGTTTAAGATTTTAACTGCTGAGAGATGCCTTTCCTGCACTGGTAACACTTACTCCCCATTCTCTGCTAACCAGCCCTATCGACTGAGAATCTATTGTGAAACCAGAAACTGATGATGTCATGTCTAAGAATTTCATGGTCAGGCATTTACAATGGGAAGGAAGGCACTCCCCCACCCTGCTTTTTTTTTTTTTTTTTTTGTATGAAACACCATACTATTCCTCACTTTGGCCTAAAATAAATGTGCCTGACTTCTTCTCTATAGGAAGTTTCTAGATCTCCTGTGAACCGGGTCTCTAAACTGCAGGTAACTAAGTCAGAGCTATTATTTTCAAATAAGAGGGCAGATTGTCTTTTTAAAGATTCTTATTGTAAGAGCTTCAATCGAAGATGATACCAAGGAGTTATTTCTGTCTAGTTGATGAACAGTAAGATTGAGGAAAGACCAGTTAGATTATCACATGCTCATTTTTTTCTTTAGTCACAAATAATACAGGATGTTTCCATTAACTTTCTGTTCTTAGCATTGACTTGATATTCAATGCTTTGTTCTGAGGCTGTCGCTTCAAGGCGGGCATTACTTGGGCTCAGTCATAATAGTTTTAAGTAGGAATTATCAAACTGCCACCATGTACTTTCTTTGTTCTATACTGGTCCACACAGTGTCTTCCTATAACTTAGCAAAACACCTCCTCCCTGAAGGATGCAGGGCTAAGAACTAGAGCACTTGAGAAAATATTTTATTTATTTGCAATGAAAGAGTGAAGGGGGCTGGACACTCCAGGGAACTCCTGCAGATGCAAATGAATTCCAGATGCATTCTACACTTTGTGCATTTGGCTTAACCTGGGCACTGGGGAACCAAACCCGGGTCTTCAGGCTTTGCAATCAAATCACTTTAACCACTGAGCTATTTGTGTGGACATTTGTGCTTCATTCACTCTCTGGGCAGCTCCAGCCTGAGGAGGAGTATGAGCTGGGTTCTCTGGCTTAAGGCACCCTGCTTCCCAGTGCCACCCACACTTTCACCTACACCAAAGTGCTTTGTGTGGATTCAGTGCCGTTCTAGGAGGATGGGGACGCTAGGACTTGACAACAATTATTATTATTGGGATCAGAGAGCTTAAATAATTCATCTATGGGTAGGGACAAAGGTGGGGCAAAAGATGTGGGTGTCTGGACACTCACGAGGTATAAACTGGACTGACTATAATATAGCTACCGTGTAGTTGAAATTTCTGCTATTTCTATGGGAGATTTAACAGAACCATGAGAAGTTCAGCGTAGCTCAGGCCCAGATTTTATAAGCCTGGGAAGAAGCAGTAGTGTTTGTGGTGAACCGAGAAGGCAAGCCTCATAAAAGGGGTGTGTCTACAGTCTCTGCAAGCATCAGACAAAAGATGGTAGGACCTTCCTCGTTTGTTCAGGGTATTGTCACTCTTGCCATACCCCCCCTTAGTTAAATTTTTATACTTATTATGACACAGATCTAAAGACCATGGAGTTTATAGTCCCTGGCCACCCATGCATGAACTCTGAATTTCCCAACGATTATTTAGAGCCATTGACAATGAGCAGGAGATGGAAAAAAAACTAAGTGCTGCACTAGAGAAGGAAGAGGTCACACAAGCAGTTACATAAAACACAGTGTCACATTCGATAAAATGTGGCAGCCAATGTTGAATACTGTTGATAAGGTTCTCATTCAGGACCTGTCAGAAGTGGGCGGGAGCACGCATGGAAGTTTTCAGAGCTTCAGGCTTTAGTCGTTTGCATGTACCCTACTAGAGCAATTATTTCTTTTAGAAATAAGATCACGTGAAAGCAGAAAGATTTTTTTGCTTACCATAAGGTAGTTTAGGAAATGGTGAGTGGACCAATCTGGCCAAAACAGAAAACTTGGGAGTGAAAGAGAGAATCAGAAGGTGGATCAAGGGTTAATAAATTCCCAGAAGAGAATGCAAATGCATTTTTAATGTCTTTGATTTGCTCAGCAATTTAATAGATGTGAAAACCATTTCACCCTCACTATAACCATCATTATTATCTTTCTAAATTTATTACTGTGACTCTCATTTTTCTGGTGAGGGAAATGAATTTCATGGAGGTTAAAAAACTTACCCAGGTTTCCAAGTTTATAAAGAATTTGAACCAAGTAATTTAAGTCTTAAACCCAAATGTGGGCTGGGGAAGTGGCTGGGTGATTAAAGGCACTGCTTGCAAAGCCTGCTGGCTGGGGTTCTAGTCTCCAGAGCCTCTCGGTCTCTCTCATTGAGTCAGGTAGCCCTGGGTGACTTGGAACTAGATATATAGTCTGGTCTTACAGTGATCCTCCTGCCTCCGACTGACCAGTGTTACTAGTATAGGCTTACCCCTCCACACCAAGCCTCTCAATGTCATTTAAGAGACTGAGTGTTGGGCCACATTTTACCCCTTAGAATATGAACTTGCAAAAGGCAGAAGTCTTGAACTTCATGTCGTCCTCTGTGAAATAGAGTGTTGCAGGTTCAAAGATGACAGAGAAGACAAGCCTGGTGGTGGTGAACCTCCTGCCTTTAACCCCAGAGGAGGGACGATCGCCTTGAGTTCCAGGTCAGCCTGGACTAGAGTGAGACTCTCTCTACCTTGAAAAACAAGAACAAAACAAAACTAAAACCAAACAAACAAATAAAAAAGATGACTGAAAGTTCACAGGCCTGGTTGGTTGGTGGAACATCCTTTCATTGATGGAAATACAGTAATAGGAAAGTGGGGGGGTTAATTTTTGGATGAAAAAGTGTGTTTTCAGCCTTGTGTGTGGCTTTGCCTTGGTGCAGGGCACTTTTCACCTGGCACTCGACTTTGAGGATTCTTCTAGTGTTTTCCACCTTGCACCCCTGTGTCTGGAATCAGCTGCCCCACATTCCAATTTTGGGGTTCCTGCACCTGCAGTAGGTGCCATAATGAGCAATTAGTTTTTGTCTTGCAAAGTGTCTAGAATTACATTACAGTCTAGAGTTTCTTTTTAAAAGAAAATTAAGACAAGACTTAAGAAGAGCTTTCATAAAAATTTTTTCATGGAAGAAATACTTTTATCTTGATATCAGAAACTGTCTTGGAGTAAATCGTTAGAGTCAGTTACAGAGTAGGAGGATCATTTTGAGTTCAAGGACACACTGAGATTACATAGTGAATTCCAGGTCCACCTCAGCTAAAGCAAGACCCCACCTCAAAAACCAAAAAAAAAAAAAAAAAAAAAGAATATTTTCAAAATATTTGGAAATTTATTTAACAAAATCTCACCGTCTCATATGTACATTGGCAAAACTGATAAAGTAGGAAGCCATTTTCTCCTCAGAAAATGCTTTTTAGTAGATGTTGTCGTTAGCTTTCTAGTTGCTGTAGAAAAGAACCCAACCAAAGCTGTTTGGGAGGAATGGGTTCATTTTGGCTTTACAGATTCGAGGGGAGACTCCATCCTGGCAGGGAAAACGATGGCATGAGCAGAGGGTGGACATCACCTCGCCACAGCACTGCAAACAGTGGCAGGAAGGTGTGCCAAACTCTGGCAAGGGGAAGCTGGTTTATAACCCCATGAGCCCGCCCCCAACAACACAGCTCTAGTGAGGCTGTAAAACCCAAACTGCCATCAGCTGAGGATCAATCAATCAAAACACATTCATTTGTTTGTGGGTGACACCTGGATCAAACCATGACAGTAGACATCTCTTCAATAGTGAAATTCTCTAAGGAATTTCAACTATGACTCAAAGGTTTAAAGATGCTATTAGCATGAATGGTTTAGGTACTTACCTTGGTTACCTTGATGTATCATAATGAATACTTGACATGAAAACTACTCATTGCAATAACATGAGTAACCAACCCAAAGCTATGTTTGAGAAAGTAAGCTGTAGCTCATTTCCAAGATTTTTGCTGACTCAACGTGGTAACAGGAACTATTGGAATAAACTCTCCCTGACCTTCCAGTGTCCGTGAGATTTGCCAAACAGTGGGAAATGTTGGTCATCAGAGTGGATTCTGAGGTGTCTCCTCACAAAGACATTTTCTGCAGTGATTAAAGTTACATTTCTGGCCAAAGGGCTTTAATTTCCACAGGGCTGTAAGGGAGGGCTACATCCTTTAGAGGGACTGTGTGGGTCTCTGGAGTTCCACCCACCAATCTGCAGGTGTTCTGAGAAAGACTTCTGCCAGCCACACTCCTTCGTCAAATCTGATGTTCCATTAGAAGCTATTTTTGAGGAATCTTGATTCCAAGAACATTGGTTCAATCAATGTGAACTCACAACACAGAGTGCAGAGGAGATTGACGTCACTTCCTGGCTGTACTGCTGAGTGGTTTTGGACCCCTCCCACAGTGTCCTGGAGTCCCTCAGCTTCACGAATATGCTTCTGATGAGTTTTGTCTGTAAAAAGCTCAGTGGAATTAGTTAACTTTCAAATAGATGTATGGATATCACCCTCATACACTAGCAGCATTGGACGAATGTCTGCAGGACCCTGTTATGACATTGTAACTGATCTCCTCAAAGCAAAGGATATATATGCTCACAGTCACACCATTGGTTACTAGCTACACACAGACCAGGTTAGCATCCTGCCCACAGCAGCTGGGGACGGACAGAAGAACTTGGCACAGTTCTTAGCCTACTGCCAATGCTTAAGAAGTCTTAGTATCCATAATAAAAATAATAGTATGTCAGAAGGATGCTGTTGCAGTCAGCATTCTAGTTGCTGCGCAGAAAGAACCCAAACAAAAGCCGCTTGTGGAGGAATGGGTTTATTAGGCTTACAGACTCAAGGGGAGACTCCATCCTGGCAGGGAAAACGATGGCATGAGCAGAGAGAGGGTGGACATCACCTCCACCATAGGACTGGAAACAGTGGCAGGAAGGTGTGCCAAACACTGGCAAGGGGAAGCTGGCTTATAACCCCCATAAACTCGGCCCTGACAACACAGCTCCAGCGAGGTTGTAAAACCCAAACTGCCATCAGCTGAGGATCAATCAATCAAAACACATTCATTTGTTTGTGGGGGACACCGGGATCAAACCATGACAGGTAGACAGAAAACACAGATCCAAGATTCTGAAATTTGGCCACTGATTCCAGGCTTTATAGGTGGATTAATGGAAGCCACAGTGATGCCCTTCTTGGCACCTGCTTAGAAAGGTCCTAGGTGGGCTTGCATGCTTTCCAGGAAGAGGGGGCAGAAAGATTGTAAAAGCCATGTTGGGGGAGAATATCCAGAGACATCGCCCCCCTCAGCAACAACATACAGGTGTGTGTTGGGGAACCTGGCTGCCTCTTGTACTATCCATAACCTCCTACCCCATGGAAACATCCAGTGTGCCCACCAAGGAGGATACCCAGTGGATTGGGGACAGGGAGGAGGGAATCGGGTATAGCAACGTAATATTTACAAATACAATGTATCTAATTTTGGACAATAAAAATATCAATTAAAAACACATTATTTTATCCTAAATTCTTTTAGTGGGAAGGGGAACAGCATGTCCTCAACATATCCAAACTCCCAAGCGTCACTCCCATCTCAGTCACTGAGTAACACTAGAGTTGCCTCACGTCCATGCTTTCCTTGGCAGCAGAAAAAGTAGAGAAGGATGAAGGGAGTGTGAGTAGAGGAAGAAGGGAGAGTGACCGCATCGCTGGGTCTTCCCCCGCTGCAGGCACTGCGGGTTCCCTCACTGAAGTCAGCAGCTGCCTGCACAGGCAGGCACAGACCACACTCTCTGCCAAGCTAAGGCTCCTTCCTGACTTTGCCAAAGTCAACCCATGGCCTTGCTAACTGGTTTCCCCTTGCTTGTTGTAACGAAAACAGTCCCAGGAAACTTGGTTATTTCTAACAGCTTACTGAGTGAGGCTCTTCTCCCACAGATTTGCTTTCTTGGGTGGATTGAGGAAGCCGTCTTTCACCACTGTTTCTTCCATTGTTAGTTGCTTACAGGCTTTCCTCCAGAGTTAGAGTTACCAAGCTAGGAACATGCATGTCTCTTCCTTGTCTGCTTGCCAAACTCATGACATTCAGTACTGTGCTGGGGTTAGTAGTCATACCTGACTTTTAAGGCACCTGCTGCTGAAATAGTTGGACTTCTGCTTATGGAACCGTGGAATTCACATGCGATCAAGGTTATTTTCTGAAGGAGATAATTGTCTTTCCCCTAAAGTTCTGTGTCAAGCCTCAAAGTGATGATCACCATTGGGTGGGGCTTTGAGTTTTCTTGTTGGCAGATCGCTTATTTTCTTAGTCAAAACTATAGTATACACAGGGATGGAGATGGTTTGGTAGTTAAGGTACTTGTCTGCAAAGCCTAAGGACCCAGGTTCGATTCCTCAGTACCCATATAAAAACCAGATGCACAAAGTGGTACATGCATCTGGAATTTGTTTGCAGTGACTGCAAGCCCTGGTGTGGTCATTCTCCATTTGCCTTTCTCTCCCCCCCTCTCTCTCATAAATAAATAAATAAGTAAAATTAAAACTATAGTATACATACTTTATCTTCCTCAGCAGATTAAGACTTCTTCAAGAAATTAAAAGCTAAATAAAAGGAAAAGATGTCATTTCCAAACATGTTAGAGCACACTGTATTCACACCTACATGTGCTAAACTCGGGCAGCCACAAGTTCATGATCTGATCATACTGCAAACAGTTTCATGCAAATAATCTTTGAGATATTGTTAGAAAAAAATAATCTGTGCTCAAAGCTTTAGATGTTGGAGTTGAATATCAAATGCAAATTAACAGATTAGATAACATCAATGAAAACTTGAGAGAATCAACATGTATTAAGAAAAAAAATTATGCAACTGAAAACACCAATCTATACAGGCTTTCTAAAAGAGTGTGGTGAGGCTTAGAGAATGGAACTTATTTCTCATGGTTATGCACCAAAAAGGCTTTAAAAGGTATTAAAAAACACATTTTTCAGTTCTAAGTGCTTCCATAGGTGTAAAATACTGTTACATCTATGTCCCACATTTCTTCCCATTGGAAGTGTGAGAACTGAAATATTTGAACCATTTCATAATGTTTCATGTCCTGGCGTGTCTGATTACGCAGGCACAGTTTTACAGCCAGAGGACTCACAAAGTTTTATGATTTTTTTAAGTGTTTGACTTTAATTTGGATAGGCAAATATACACTGTCTTTACCTCCATCCCTAGAGATATAAAGTTATAGTATGCTGTGTTTCCTCCTTATGCATAAATGATTTATGGAAAGAATCTATCTTCCAGCCCTCATGTATCCAGATGTCTGGCTGGTCAAGAATAGAGTTACCATGGGTGTGATAAGCTTGTCCACACTGGTAGCCACAAAGACAGCCAAGTGCAGAAGCAGTGATGGAAAGATGTCCAGTGGGGACATCTAGTCAAAGGCTTTTTTTTTTTTTAGAAATAACTCTCCGGAGTTATTTCTAAAAACATGGGAATCCTTCTCCACCTCTCATGAAAAATGATTGTTCTTTTGTTGATAGCCAGTGTTTATTCTATGAGTCAGGCCATTAGGAGACCAAAAACAGCCTCCAACACAAGTCACCTTTTAAAATAATTTGGTGAAAATAAAGCTTAGTGTTGGTAACAGCTTCTAAAATGGGAATGAATGGTGGTGCAGGCCTGTAATCCAGTGTTGGGAAGCCAAGGTAGAAAGCTACCTGCCTGGACTATGCAACTGCACATTGTTTCAAAGAAAAAAAAAAACGGAAACAAAAATTTTACAAAAATGACCCTGGGTGTGGTGATGCACCCCTTTAAATCCTAGCACCAGGGAGGAAGAAGTAGAAGTATCACTATGAGTTCATGAGTTCAAGGTCACTCTGAAACTACATAGTGAATTCCAGGTTAGCCTGGGCTAGAGTGTGAATTTACCTTAAAACATCAAAAAATAAAAAATAAATAAAATGTTTCTAATGACTAAATAGGAGAAAGACTACATAGTGAATTCCAGGTCAGCCTGAGCTGGAGCAAGACCCTACCTCTAAAAAATAAAACAAAACAAAAATTATCTAATGGATAAATAGGACGTAGAATGAATTATTTTCTAATTGCAGACTTGGGGGAGAGGGTCTTGTGAACAACTTAAGCCTGCGTAGTGGAGCGTTTTAAGAGACCATGGAGAGGGGGCTGCAGAGATGACTCAGTGGACGGGAGCTCCTGCTACAGACGAGGGAAGGCCTGGTCCAGCATGACCTTGACTCCCAGCACCTACATAAAGCAACTGGACAGTGCCACCCATGTTTGTGACCCCAGTTCTTTGGAGATGAAGACAGGAGAGTCTCTGTAGCTCATTGATCAGCCAGACTGAAAAAAGAAAGAAAGAAACAAACAAACAAAAAAAACAAAGAAACAGAAAGAAGGCAGATTCAGGTTCAGTGAGAGACCTTGTCTCAGGAAAATAACAGGGAAGGATATTAAAAGAAACGTGTGAGATCCTCCCCTGGCCTGTAAACAGGGCGTGCACATCTGCACACACATACGCAAACACTAAACATACACACAGCACACATACATGCACCCCCCAAAAAAAGCCCATAAAGAAACCCACTGACTTCTCAGTTTGGAAAGCTGGACTCTCCCAAGTACATAGCGCCCTCTGCAATTGTCAGTCTTTCTCAAAGATTGCCTGATGGGATTTGCTAATTGGTACAGACAGAGAGATTGTGGAGAAGCGACCTACAGTTTTGCTGGTGGGCTGAGGTCAATCCAGCCTGTAGAAGTACCCAGTGATGCTTATTTGTATTTTGCATGGGTGTTTCATAAGACAGAAAGTTGATATTACTTACCTTCATAAGGTTTACTCTATGATCTGAGCTATAGTGGGTATAAAACCAAAATAGAACTTAGGGAGAAACTGCTGATCCTGGGCTGGATTCCTGCTGGTGGTCTAATAAGAGTTGGGAATGTTGTGTTATTTCTTACTTTCATTCAAAACCATTTTAGGTCATGTTGGTGGTCTGGTTGTTTGGCACAAAAGCCAAGGAATAACCAAACAACAACAAAGAAAGGATTTTTAATTATTCACCACATAGAAGTAGCTTATTTTCTATGACAACTAAGCTCATATAAAATGAACTGGATTTATAATTAAATTTCAATAAAATGTAGTTAAATATATTCTAGACAATTGACAGCCAAAGTTAAGAATAGCTCATTTTCCTGCTGCAGGTTTTCTCTCTTTTCCTGAAGGCCACATCTGGGCCATTCCAAGTCTTGTCTCCTCACATGGACTTGGAGCTTCTGTAGGTGATTACACCTCTGGGGGATTTATTTCACTGCCTTTCAAAACCATCCTGACTGGTTCTGACAGGAGCAGAGGTGAGCAGAAGGAAGGAAAAAAAGAACTTTGTAAAGATGTCTTAACCCATGGGTTAAATATCAGGGCACATTAATGCGAAAGGGGGAATGAAACAAATCAAATCACAGTGTATTGTTCCCATGTATCTGCTCACACATCTGTCAGAAAGCTCCCACATGTAAGCATGTGATCCTCACGTTTACTGACTGATTAAATTCACACAATGAAATTCAACACTGCAACAGGTCTCATGTTGTAGGATGGAAAATAAAAGGAAAATAAAGCATTTTGCCTCCTGGAATGCTCCAGAAACTTAAATCACCAAGCCTCATCTTTGAGATGTTCCATCAATGACCCTCGGAATTTGGGGAGTGGCTTATTTGAGGGGATGAATCTTGACTATAGAAAAGAAAGTCATTTTTTAAAAAAGTTTTGGCTTTTTAAAAATGTTTTATTTATTTATTTGAGAGAAGGGGGGAACACCAGGGCCTCCAGCCACTGAAAATAAACTCCAGACACATGCGCCCTCTTGTGCATCTGGCTGTATATGGGCACTGAGGAATCGAACTGTGGTCCTTCTGCATTGCAGGCAAATGCCTTAATCGCTAAGCCATCTCTTCAGCCCAAGAAAGTAATTTTTTCATTCTTTCCCATGCCTATTATTACAAAGACAAATGCATGCCAACTATCTCTTAGCAATTCCCTGGGCTGCTGTTCATGGGGGTGGGTCTCTCTACAACAAGCTTGAGAAGACTGAATCCAAAGAGTCTGAAAGGAGCAGGCTTCTGGGGGCCTGGCAAGAGTCAGGGCCAGGTAAAGGAATCCTTTCTGTCTTCAGAGAGACATATGTAGGAGAGCTACCTTTTGCAGAGACTGTCGCTCACTGGTCTCCAATAATGTCACCTCAGTCATAAGTATTGTTCAACTTTCAGGTCAATTTCTAAGAATGTTACCTACTCCTGGGATCTGGGTGATATTAACAGCTGGAGTCCAATCCATGGTAGTCATGATTCAGCCCTGGCCTGATTTTCTCTCTCTCTCTCTCTCTCTCTCTCTCTCTCTCTCTCTCTCTCTCTCTCTCTCTCTCTCTCTCTCTCTCTCTCTCTCTCTCCTGTGCTCTGTAACCTGAGGTCTACACATAGAATTGTTTGTGTGATATATAATGACTTTGAAGTTGAAGGTTGTTTGAAGGAAGAAGTGGATAGAACTAGTGAGAACATCTGACACACACAATGTGTCCAGTAAGTGTTTGCTTTGCACTTTTGCACTATTCGCCAGATCCCCATGCCCAGAAAGGGGAGGAGAGACTGAGGTTATGATCATTACTTCCACAGTTGGACTCTGCCATGCAAATATTGACCAGGTAAGAGGTCATTCCCAAATAGCGAATGCTTCACTTTTACATTCTCAGAATTAATATTAGCTTTTTAAATTAACTAGATATTTAGAGATGATAAGTTGTAGCTTAGTCATTCCCTGCTACGTTACGTGTCTCATCAAGGAGATTGTAAGCATTCTCACACATTATCTAATTCACACCTTAATAGCATGTACTCTAAAGAATTTGCAGCATGATATTAACTAAACAAAATTAGAAATTCACAGAATTTGTATTTGAAACAATGGCACATATATAATCTGAATGGGAAAAGTAGGGGCGATGACCTGACCTGCATTACTGGTTTTTCTACAATCTGGTTTAAGTACATAACAGAGAATCCATGCTTCTCTTCAGAACAAATAGTTCCCTTGGAATAAATCAATTCCTGGCAGAAACTAGTGCATGCTGAATCTTAACACTCTGGAAATAGCTCATTTTAATCTAATTGCTTGGACAGGTAGGCTTTTCTTGAGATTGCTAAACGTATATAAAAATGTAGAGCTTTCTTGAGATTTCAACAGCTCTACAGCAGGGGTTTACTTATAGCTTTGGTTTTTATAACACTTCAGAAATAAATGCTGATTACTATTTGTAACAAAGCTCAAAGACCTATTTGATTCTTCAGCAAAAATATCAGACAACAGATCTTCATCTGCCTATTATCATCTCTGTAAAAACTGCAAATATCTCTATTTGGATCAGATCAATAAACACATATTGAGCGATCACCATGCATTGCCATATGGGTTGAAAGAACAGCAAACAAGACCATGTATTTCCATGAGAACTAGAGGAGAAGGCCCTACTACTAAAGCCATGCTTCCAGGATGCTGAGAAATCAACTGGACCTGAGCTGGAAACCTCCTCCCTGCTGGCTCACTGCTACTGTGCCAGAAAGAGTGAGGGTTGCTGGGAGAGAAAAGTGATCAATCTTACCTAGCAGTGGATCTCATAAGCGATGAGCCCATTGGTCAATAAAGGCAAGACTGTTGTAGGTACATCTAGCTGCTCTCTGATCGAATTTGAGGCCCAATGCATGGGAGAGAATTCATGGATTGGAAGCTCACAGGTGCTAGAGAGGAAGCTACTGCTGTTTGGCTAAGTGGATTTGCTGTGCCCATCAAATTGCCAAGTAGTTTCCTATGAGACAATCTAGAGGTTATGCCCAGGCATTTTGTGGTTGGCAAAAATAATCAGGATTCTTCAGTTTATTGATTCATTTAATGTATAATAACATTTCTTAAAACACAATTTAGCAAAATAAGCACTTTATAATCTGGGGCGAGTTTATGTGATTTGGTTGTCTGTTTCTTTATAACTAGGTAAGTGTTGATACCACACTTTCCTTAGTGATGTGCACATAGTGATAGTTTCAACTAATAAATAGAGTTGCACATTAGAAAATTCAAACACTCAGTTTGTAATACTTCAAAGTAGTTTGAAATGAGATGATTTATTCTTTGGAGACGTCTGTCAAATCTAAACTCAAATGCAAAATTTTTGAGGATATTTTTTCCTATGACAAGAATTATGCACTTTCTTTTTTTTTTAATTTATTCAATTTCAAGCAGAGAGATGAGAGATGAGAGAGAGAGAGAGAGAGAGAGAGCGAACACGAGAGCACGCACCAGGGCCACCACCTTGTGGGTCTGGCTTATGTGGGTTCTGGGGAATTGAACCCAGGGCCTTAGGCACTGGAGGCAAGTGCCTTATCCGCTGAGCCATCTCTCCAGCCCTATGACAAGAATTATGAACAAAATAAGCATATTATCTCTCTCTCTTTCTCTATGCAAATAAATAAATAAAATATTTAAAAGAAGAGTGTGGCTTTTGTCTCATAGCAGGCAGGGATGCCTATATATTTTATAAGTGTTCCTTCCGAGTCAGGATGAACTGGTCCTGCTGGGGAGAAATCCTGCCTCAGGGAAGCACTGGTCTCTCTCTGCCTCCTGAGCAGTGCCCAAGTGTGTTCTGGACCATGTTCTTCCTCTCTTCAAGCCCCCAACTGCCTTCATGCATGCTCCCTTCAGACTGGGGAACCCCTCTCCATCCTCATGTATGCTTTCTCTTCTCAGAGCCCCTTGCTGACTGCTCCAGAGGCTGCATCTTAGGCTCTATGCCATTCCAAGGTGTCTGTTTGGTATGCCCCTCTCTTCCTCTCAAGGCTCTGCTCCTGGGTTACAGGCTATTGCTAAGTTATGGTGTAAATGCTTGTCCTTTGGTGGCATCTAGGACTCAGCCAAACCCTCCAGAAATGCTTTCTGAAATATTCTGCCAGAGTTTCCATTTTCATTTCATTCCCAGGTTTTCCCTTGTTTATTGTCTATAATGTTGATTTTTTCATTTATTATTTGTATCTATTATTTATTATTTTTATTTTTTATTATTTATTATTTGTATCTATTTTTATTTGTAGGGGCAAGAAAATGAATGAGAATGGGTGTGCCATGGCCTAGTGCCACCAAAAACAGACTCCAGACACACATGTCACTTTGTGCATTGGCTTTATGTGCATACTGGGGAATTGAACCCAGGCTGTCAGGCTTTCCAAGTAAGTGCCTTTAACTGCTAAGCCATATCCTCAGCCCTGTAATTTTGATTTTGAAAGAGGTTTTGTAATCGAGTTTTTGGTAGTGTTCTGGAATCTATTACATTTAACCAATAGTCCTCAAAGTTTGTGATGAGCGGTTGTCATAGTTTTTTTTTTACTTCAAGTCTCATAAAAAGCTTTGTTAATTCGTTTCCTCTGGTCATTTGTCATTATTGTTGTTGGGATTTCAATCATAAGCTTTTGAAATTATAATTTCTTCAGGGTTGGAAGGTTGCAGATATTATGATCTTTAATGAATTCCTACGTTTTTCCAGAAAAATGTTCTAAATTCAGCTAATCCAAGAGTTTGACATTGTATTTAAGGTCTTTGTAAAGACGGTTACATAACTAATCCCAGTTGAAAGTAACTACTATAGTTGGCTTTTTCTTGTTTCTAGATGAGGAACCTGTGGCCTGGAGGTTAAATTCAGGTTGTCGTGCTTGCTGGTAGGCTTTCCAACAGAGACTCAGAGCCCTTTGAGCATTCTTTCTATTCTCTTGGGTTTTTCTAACACTACAATCTTGCTTCAAGGCCTTCAGTTAAGAACACATACATATGAAAGTCACTTAAGAATCAAATAGAAATCTATTAATTTTGACCATATCTATTTTTATTGAAAATAGTGTTCAAAAGATTGGAACCCTTTTATAGTAAATTAAGGACCATAATTACATTATAGTGTTTAATAATGTGATGGTTTAATAAATAAGAATAAAATAAGACCTAAATGACTTGATTATATTGTTGCTTTGCTCTCCTTGGCCAGATCAGATGTGGGTTTTCGAGGCAGCGACATTTAAAAAAGATCCTTTGATTTATTTATTTGCAAGGAGAGAGAGAGAAGAGAGGGAAAGAGGAGAGAGAGAAAGAGAGAGAGGAGAGGGAAAGAGGAGAGAGAAGAGAGGGAGAGAAATAGAGAGAAGAGAGGGAGAGAGGAGAGAGAGAGAAAGAGAGAGAGAGCAGGGTGACAGAGAGAATAGGTACACCAGGACCTCCAGCTGTTGAAAACTCCAGATGTACACACCACTTTGTGCATCTGACTTTGCATGGGTACTGGGGAATCAAACCTGGGTCATTAGGCTTTGCAGGCAGTGCCTTAACCACTGAGCCATCTCTCCGGCCCCTAGCCAACAACATTTATTATACAGCACATTGACTATATTTTTTTTTACAGTGGTATTGCTGAGCTGCCTTCCCTCAGGCTTCCCTGCCAGATGCTCCAGCATCAGGCCTGGATCTGTGGATGCTGACTGACATCATGCTGACATCATGCTGACGTCATGCTGTTCTCTCAAGACAGCCACTTGTCTAAATGGAGTTTTCTTTCTGAAGACATTAGTCTGCCACACTGACTGTTCTCGTGTTCACCTTCTTTGCCCGCTGCTCAAAAGTGACTTGGCTGAGTTGTCACCTTGGAGAAAATGCTCTGAAGTGGTACATTTTATAATTCTCTTGTTGAACTTGGCCATACTGGATATAACTTCTCTGTTAAAACTCAACTTTTCTGGGTCTGGGAAGAGATTTCAGAGGTTAATGGTGCTGCTTCGAAATCCTGTCGGCCTGGGTTCAAGTCCCAAGACACTCACAGGAAGCTGGACTCAGAAAGTGGTCCAAGTGTCTGCTGTTTGCAATGGGAAGAGGCCCTGACAATTGTGCCCATGCAAACACATGCACACATGTACATACATACATAACTAATAAATAGATATAAATTTAACTTAACTCATGATACCTTTGGATTTTTTTTATGTCTGGGAAAAATACAGAATTCTGGAATCATATTGCTTGGGTTAATTTCTGCATTAATTAGTTATTCCTCTAATAGTGCTGAGTAACAGCAATATAGTCTTGATGGAATACAATGAGAAGTATTTATTCCTCATGTCAGGACATCACCTGGTGTGGATTTGTGGCTTCGGTTAAATATCCATAGGCCAGCACAGGATCTGGCTAGGTTGGTGAAGTGGGTGTACCTCAAGCAGCAGGGCCGGCTAGCTGAGACAGAGCTCAGATATGTTTCCCATATCACCATTCTAGGAACTAAACTGAGGAGGCAGCTGACTGGGGATGGTGCCAGAAACTCATCAAAGCAAATAAAAACATGGCATGCCTCTTAGTTTGAAATAGGTACATTTGTATTACTACTCAAACTCTTCCTGGCTATAAAACTCAAATGGCCAAGTTCAAAGTCAAGGGGTGAAGAAATGCACTGTACCTCCCATGGCCAAGGGCAGGGACACACCAAGATGGGAGCCAGCGGGGCAGATCGTTTATCAACCATAAAATTCCAACAGCTCCATTCTTAATTCTATGGATTAGGCAAATTACCTCCTTCTTCTAAATCTAGTCTATGTATTTTGAAGATAATAAAACTAATGCCAAGGCAGTTGGGATGATTAGGGAAGAAACACACTTGAAAAAGTCTAATACATACCACACGTAGAACGTGTCAATCAATGACAGGTGATGATGGCTTGTTTCCTCATTCCCTTCTCTGGTCCCTGAACACATCCTCTGTGGCCTGGTCCTTACAAACAGTTGCTTCCCAGGATTCTGTCCAAAGGCCCCCTGCTTGCTCTTTCTGCATCGGCTGCTTGGGTGAGCATCCCCAATGCATAGGATGTAGAAAACCACGTTGCTTGTCTAAAACCTCTTTGCTAAACTTCTGACTGATACATTAAGTTCTGTGTACTGTGTGTTACTTGCTGACCTAAGTTTTCACCATTGTGGCTTTCTTGGAGTTAGCGTAACACCCAATGCTCCCAGTTCTCCAAGTTTAACATAGACAGCAGGTGACGAGTGCACCTTGAGGGCCATCAAGGAAGTCTGATCCAATAACCCCCTGTGTCATGGTTTGATCCAGGTGTCCCCCACAAACAAATGATTGTGTTCTGATAGATCAATCCTCAGCTGATGGCAGTTTGGGTTTTACAACCTCGATGAAGCTGTGTTGTTGAGGGTGGGCTTATGGGGGTTATAAGCCAGCTTCCCCTTGCCAGTGTTTGGCACACCTTCCTGCCGCTGGTTGCAGTGCTGTGGCAGAGGTGATGTCCAGCCCTCTGCTCATGCCATCGTTTTCCCCGCCAGGATGGAGTCTCCCCTCGAGTCTGTAAGCCAAATAAACCCTTTCCTCCACAAGCCACCTTTGCTTGGGTTCTATCTGTGCAGCAACAAGAAAGCTGACCACAACACCCTGCTTTGCTCATTGGAGACAGAGGTGAACACAGTCCCCTGCCCCATCCTATCCACCTAGTGCTTTAATGGTTTTAGTACATTTTTTTCACTTCCTAGTCACACTGCCAGCTTGTACAGCTATTCCCCACCATCGGCAGTGAAGTTAGTTATCTGTATTGGGACTCATGAAAATTCCTCTTCGACTGCAGAGAGAGAAGAGAAGGAGAGGACAAGGAGGAAGAGGAGAAAAAGGAGGCGCAGAGAGATGTCAAAAGGTCATATCTGTGCAGAACACTCATCAGCGTAGAGTGGCCCTTCAGGTTGTTTAAATGAGTCAAATGGTCTGGGGTCAGAAGACACGACATGTATATTTGGTGGGTGGGGAAGGAAAGGAGTGGAACCCAAGAGGCTTCTGGAATCATATCGCTATTTCTTTAATATGCTGTGTAACAAACACCCTTTTTTGCATGTGTATGTGTGTGGTGTGCATATGCATGTGGATATGTGTGTGTTCATGTGTGTGCCTGTGTGTGTGTGTGGAGGCCAGAGATTGATGTCAAGTAGCTTTCTCAGTGTTGCGGTCAGCTTTGTAATTGCTGTGCAGAAAGAACCCAAACAAAAGTGGATTGTGGAGAAATGGATTTATTTGGCTTACGGACTCCAGGAGAGACTTCATATTGGCAGGGAAAACGATGGCATGAGCAGAGGGGTGGACATCACCTCCGCCACAACACTGCAAACAGCGGCAGGAAGGTGTGCCAAAAAAAGGGGAAGCTGGCTTATAACCCCTTAAGCCCGTCCCCAACAACACAGCTTTTTGAGACAGGGTCTCTCACAATGCCCAGAGCTGACCGATTCAACCAGACAATCCATCCAGCAAGTCCTGGGGAACCACCTACCACCGGTGTGTGCAGCCATGCTTGGCTTTGACATGGGCACTGGGTCCAAACTCAGGTCATCATGGCTGCATGGCAAGTGCTTAGCTGACCCCACTGTCTCCTCAGCTCCTAAACACTCACGCTTAATGGAACGCAAGAAGCACTTATTTCAGGTCATGGCTGGGATGGCTCTGTGGGTATCAGGAGACTTTAGTCATGTGACTGCTACCTTCAGAAGTCAGGGAAAGAACAAGGCAGTGAGATGGAGCTGACACTCCAAAAGGGAACAGGAGAGACAGAGAAAGGATGCCAAGAGTCAGAAGTGATTCCCAAGGAGGAGCCTGGGTACCTCTGAATATTTGTGGTGGTGGTTTCAGTAGTTATTTCGACAATTGTCAATCATCGCCAAGATGGAAGAGCAAGAGAATTAAATTTGGAAAATACTAATTACATGCCCTCCAGAGCTCAGGGAACATTGCACAAGAGGAGGTGGAAAGATTGTAAGAGCCACAGAGTGGGAAGGAGTATCCTGAGGCTTTGCCCTCCTCCGTAGAGACTGATCCATGCGTTCATGACTCATAGTGAAGACAATAATTCCACTGAGGAGGCCCTCAGTGACATGAGGAGGGGGAGGGGCATAAGAATATAACCTGATGAATATGACGAACATGTGATATGTTCATACAGAAAAGCTCATAATTAATAAAAATACACGACAAGTATACATATGCAAAAAATTAAGTGTACATATACAAGTGTGTGCATGTGCACACACGTGTGCAGGGAAGGAACAATGATTTCAGAGAACTAAATTTTGACCCTTAGGTAATTACTGAGCAATTAAGGGAGAAAACACATTGTATGTGGGCCCCAAGGAGAAAGAAGAATGCTTATTAAAAACAAAAATGGAAACTGACAAAGCGTAGTCCCAGTTCAGGAATACTCCATTGCAAAGAGCCTTCGAGAAGAGAGTCAGTGGGGTGTGGAGAAGCTGACAGGTCACCTCTGTGAAGCACCCAGCTTCCTACTGATGACAAAAGCAGACGGGAACCATCTGTGGCTCTGGCATGGCTCTGGGCAAATGGCCGGCCTGACAACCCAAGTATTCCCAGCTTGCCTGAGTCCGAGAAAGTCTTGGAGAAGGTTCAACAAGGACAGGTCCCATCAGCGCACCCTGCTCTGGAGGATTTTATCTTGTCACCTAAAACTTGCTCATCAAGTTCTATGAGGTCACAGCATATACTGAGACGAAAATAAATGTTCATTCCAGTGAATAAGTCCTTCTAAAAAGGGCATTGCCCCTTTCCGTGCCCTCAGTTTGGGGAAGGATTTATTATCCGATGCAGAAATCACTGGTCCAAGGGAAAAAAAATGATAGATTTTACAATGTTAAAGTTAGTAACCTTTGTACAATAAAATCCATCATTAAATTTGGTTTCTCAGCCACATTAGGAGCTAGCCAAAATAGCACTGTTGTCTCATTTAACCTATATTGATCTCACTCTCCAATGGAGATTCTGTTTGTATTTTTCAGAAGGCATTGAGAGAGCCGGGGACAATTCAATTCCATCAACAAGACATTGGATGATGGCTGACATCCTGGCAGGAGACAAACCACCCCTGGCCTTTCACACAGGGCCCAAATGAAACCTATGAGAAAGCGACAAGACAAACAGGAGACCAATCACCACAGCAAGTCTGATAACCATGAAAGGTTAATGGAGACAGACACCAAGGATACCCATCACAACCCAGGGCAAAGATCCAGAGATACTTAAGATCTCAACAACAAAGCAGACTCAAAACTCACCCACTGTGACTCAGGGAACTGAGCCGGGAGAAGGGGTGGAAAGAATGTAAGAGCCATGGTGGGGGAGAATATCCAGAGACATTGCCCCCCTCAGCAACAATGCAGAAAGGGGGAAGAAAAAAAGAAAATCTGGCTACTTCTGGTGCAGTTCATACCCCCTAACCTATGGACAGGTCCAGTATGCACTGAGGAAGGACCCCAGTGAGTAGGGGACAGAGAGGAGGGAAACGGGGACACCTTCACAAGATTTGCTCATACAATATATATAATTATTCATAATAAATATATATTTTTATTTTATTTTATTCATTTTCAAGGAGAGAGAGAGAGAGAGAGAGAGAGAGAGAGAGAGAGAGAGAGAGAGAGAGAGAGAGAGAGCACACCAGGGCCACCACCTTGTGGGTCTGGTTTATGTGGGTCCTGGAGAATTGAACCGGGGCCTTAGGCACTGGAGGCAAGTGCCTTACCGGCTGAGCCATCTCTCCAGCCCAATAAATATATTTTTAAAAAAATTGGTTTCTCATCAGCTTTGGTAAAAAAAACAGCATTGTAAAACATAATTCTACAAAAATAGTTGTAGCATGAAATTTATAAGTTAATTTGGAATCAGTATGTCAACTCTACATTTATGAATATGAGTTACCTTAGCATTTATGTAGGTATTTATGGTTTGTTTGTTTGTTTATTTGTTTTTTTTTTTTGAGACATGGTCTCACGTTATCCCAGGCTGCTTTCTAGCTTGCTGTGTAGCTGAGGATGACATTAAGCTCCTGATCCTCCTGCCTCTACCTTCCTAGTGTAGAATTACAGGCATGAGCCATCTTGTCTGGTTTATGCCATTGCTGGGGATCGAACCCAGGGCTTCATGGATCCCAAGCAAGAACTTTCCTAGGCCTGTTTATGTTTTTGTAAATAAAATTTTGCATGATCACCACAGGACTTTAATCTTTTCTTAGATTTATTTGGACTTATAAAATAAATTGTGTTGCTGTTGAACAAAACCTTTTTGTGGTTTATTAATTCTCTTTTTCTTAGATATCCTTCTTATATGTTTTCTATTTGTCTCTGGCACATCGGAATTCTATCGTGTGTATGTCTTTGTTCCTCTCTGTATTCAATATTTTTAGTTCAAATATTTTCTCCATAGCTTCTGTTATCTGTGAATAACATCTTTCCTGTCTCCATAATCATTCTTATTTTATTTATGGATGATGGTGTCTAACTGTGGTCAATGATGGTATATGACTAACTTTTTTAAGTTTCTTTTAAGAATATTTAACATTAAAATATTTAAATAGTATTTAATATTTTAAAATATTTATTTATTTTTCAGGAGAGAGAGAGAGAGAGAGAGAGAGAGAGAGAGAGAGAAGGGAGACAGAGGGAATAGGTTCACCAGGGCCTCTAGCTGCTGCAAATGAACTCCAGATGCCTTTGTCACTTTGTATACATGGCTTTATGTGGGGACTGGAAAATCCAACCCAAGTTGTTAAGGTTTTGCAGGAAACACCTTAACCACTGATCCATCTCTCCAGCCCCCTTTTTAAATTTCTGTGTAATTAGAGGTGCTGACTTTAGATAGTGGTGATGAATTTGTTGGAAACAGAAATTTGGAAGTGCTTGGGAATTTTGAATGAAGCATTTTTTTTTTTGCATTCTTGTTTTTGCTTCTGTCCTTCCCCTTTCTTTTTTTTTTTTTTTATTGTCCATAATGACTTACATTGTTTAGTGGGCCAACAATGAGTTGTTATCCCCAATTCCTCATTGCCCCTCCTCCCCATCCCCAGTCAGCTGGATATCCTCCTCCTTGGGCCGACTGGATCAGTCTTTGTGGCAGGGGACCATGGATAGGCTACACATTGCAGGTTGTGGTGTCCTTCCCCTTTCTGCTACTTGGGGTATATATGTGACACTTAGACGTGAAGCGGTGTCAGACGCTTGTGGAGACAAAGACCCCATAGTGAGGAAAGATCTTTAGTGTCATCCGGTACCTGTAAAGTCCGGTCTGCATCCTTGAGGCTCATTTCTTATGTGAGAAAAATAAACCCGCATCTGATTAAGTTCCAGATGCATTTACAACATTCCGGTGAACAAGCACAATTGAATTTGCTGCTCTTGTTTATTTTATTCTAGTCTGATATTTGTTTTTTTATGTTTGCTCTTACTTGATTGTCTTTCCTCTGTCAGCCCTGCCTTGACTTCAATTACATTTTTTTAAAAAAATTATTTGTGTAGGGGTGCATCAGGACATCTTGTCACTGCAAATGAAACCCCAGACACACGTGCCCTTTTCTGGGTCCAGCTTTCGTGGGAATTGAACCCTGGCCAGAAAGCTTTGCAGTGAGTATGTACCTTTAGCTGCTGAGCTATCTGTCCAGTCTCTCCATTTTTAATTCGCTTTTCAGTTAGTGCACAAAATAATTGGTTTCATTATGACATTCTTGTCCATGTATATCATTGCACTTTGCCACACGCACCTCACTCCATTACTTTTTTTGTCTCCTACCCTCTCCCACTGATCTCCCAAGCCTCAATTATTTATTTATTTAGGCTTTTTCAAGATAGTATCTCACTTTAGCCCAAACTGGCCTAGAACTCACAAGGATCCTCCTACCTCTGCCTCCTGAATTCTGGGATTAAAGGTGTGAGCTTCAATTACTTTTTAAATCAATCAGTGAGGACTACCATTGTTTAAAGCAACATTTCTATCAAATTTTAAAGGTAGGGCTGGAGAGATTGCTCAGTGGTTAAGGCACTTGCCTCCAATGCCTAAGGCCCTGGGTTCAATTCCCCAGGACCGACATAAACCAGACCCACAAGGTGGTGGCCCTGGTGCATTCTCTCTCTCTCTCTCTTTCTCTCTCTCTCTTTCTCTCTCTGTATCTCTCTGCTTGAAAAATGAATAAATAAAATATTTAAAGCCTTTCCTTTCAAAAAAAATTTAAAGGTAAACAATACACTTACTCTTTACAAGGTAATTGTAAAGTTCAAAGTAGAATGTATTTTGTATTCCTGCCTTTGAGATGATTCACAAATTGAGAATGAAAGTGACTAGATACGATTTTCTCAGCCCTTGTTAATGAAATCAATAGAACTGAACCGAGGCAGAAGGACTGAAAGTTCAAGGGCTGCAGAATGAATTCTAGGACATTTTTGATTACCTTATTGAAATCCTGACTCAAGATAAAAAGAGAATTAGAGCTATATCTTGGTGGTAGGAGACCCTGGATTCAGGCCAGTAAAATAACAAAAACAACAACAAACCCAGCTGGATTTATTTTCCATTGAGTGAAAAAATCAATAATTAAAAAACCCTCATAGCCTTTTTATGCTCTGCTATGGATATGTCAGATAAGTAAATATTATGGGCCTAGTTGTTTGGTTACTGAGTCGAACAGAATGAATGCCGTGTTGCCTGGTAGATAGTGTATGGCTTCCTAGCTTAGCCTCAAATCCATGGACTACTATGTACTTACTGCCCAGGGAATCCTAGCTAAGCCACCCAGACACCCACTCCTAACCAAGCTCAGGATCTGTCCAGGATAATCTATGGACACACCAAAACCTTGTTGAACATGTGAGTGGAGCGAATGTGGTGAACTGGAATCTGACTGATGGCTCCGGGTTTGATGAGGATGTGGGAGAGAAACTGAGGGAGATTTTGGAGCCGGAGCAGAAGCACATAACTGCATTCTAACTATGGCGATTGATCCCGACCTTGGATGTTTTTCCTCATTGCTTCGTTTCCCATATATCCCCATTTCCAATCAAAGGTTCCCCCTCACTGAGTGGAATATTTGGCCAAATTTAATGGCTGTTGATTGACTCCCCCAGGCCCAGGTTCCTTCATTGCACAATTGCTCCTTTCTTGGTTTGCTGTTCTTTCCCAGTAGGAACTGTGATTCTCGATGAAGATCGATGGCATTCTGCGGTTTCTTCAGCAACAGGATTTCGTCTCAGGCCTGGGGAGGGTGTTCAAGAGCCTTGACAGAATTCTGTCTTGTTTTTGGAACCTCTTGGGTCACTTTGGTCAACAGCTCAGTGAGGGAAGGGACCGGTGACTGGGACCGGGGGCTTTCAGACTGCTCAATTATTCACA